>JACTOM010000026.1:2994404-3007114 GCA_015832385.1 Elymnias hypermnestra
AAAAAAAAAAAAAGATGTAATAGGACATTTGTATGATAAAAATATAAGGGTATTCGAACAATAACACCGCAAAGCTCCTTAAACACTACCACCAGTTCGTCAGATTTATAACATTTTTTTCTTAAATAGAAATACTTCACTCACTAGAAGAGCGACGAAAAGTGTGTAGAAGAATTTCATAGTGATTCTTATTTCGGTCAGTTTCCGATAATGATCATATTCTCATTTTCTTACTTATATAGTGAACTTGCAGAAAATTAAAAAGCTGATCAAATATTAAAAATATAAATTTTGACTCATCAGTTTTGTCGTCAATTTTAATTTTTAAACAATAAAAACATGGCCTCGAAAATTTTTCCGTCACCTCAGGTGATTTTTACAATATATATTAGCGACTTACCCCGACTTTCGGCACTAGAACATATTATGTTTACATTTGCGTTAATCAAAATTTATATAATTTCACAACAAATTTCACAAGTGTTTTGTTAACAATTAAAAAAAATAGACAGATAGAAGATATATAGATAGATAGAATGATAAATATGCCATCTATAACCGGCGGTGTCAGAACGGTAGCATATGACCCCATGTACATATGGCTGATATCAATATGGATCGAATCTTATTGCCAATTAAAACTATTCTCGAATCCACCTGGAGACAGACAAAATCAACAAAATCAATCCAGTCGATTAGAGGTTCAGTGACATACACACGCATATAAGAAATATATATATAAAGATGTCCGACTAATTTCATAAAATGTAAATACATGTAGAGATTATGTTAATTTGAGTGTTACTAACTTACATATATAAATGACACGTGTTCTGTAACACATTTGTTGGTATCATTGACATTCTATATTCAATATAATAAATAAAAATAGCATTGCAACTACAGTACTGTATGTTGCTATTTTCTTTTCAGTGAAAGTTCTCAAGTATACATAAAATTTATTTTATTGTCTAATTATTGTTGTATAAAGGAAAATTCGTGAGGAAAGCTGCATATCCCGGTAACAATTCTAGGGGTATGTCTAAGCTTTTTTTTGCGCTGGGAAATGCCTTTACGTACCCCGATGAAAGATTTTCCAATCGGGAGTGTGGGACTCACAGATTACTGAATACCCACTAAAACCCAGCGGATCCCTCCTCATCCATGAGTGAGATCACTAGAGGTTCCCTAGCTGCATTCCACTCTAGTGACCCGGATGACACCGATCACGAGGACCTACCACTCAATAGGGAGGAACATGAAGCGCATACGTGCTACTTCTGCCACCAAGTCTTCTCAGACGGCTAGGTAGAGCTTCAACCTCTTGCTCCCTTAGTCTTTCATTTGCCTCCTTCAGCGAGATGACGGTCTCGCAAAAGAAGGCAACCGTCCTCCACCCAACTTCACTGGAGAGCATTACCCCTATTATGCTCTTCAATGAAATATCTCCTCTAATTAGTGACAATAAGATATGCCGCTGGGGTGCCCACGCTGGACATTCCGCCAGGGTATGGTGTGCCGTATCTACAGGAGCAATGAGTATGTCTAAGCTGCCAAATCACACTGTAGCAGCGTAGTGTTTGTATGGTCTTGAAACAAACTCTACTATGAGTGAGGAAGCATACATTTATACGAATATACAACAGTACAACCGAATAATAAGAAAATTAAATATTACCTCATTTTAGTGCCAGTATTCGGTAGGGTCGTATCTAAGTTGTAGGTCTATACTCAAACCTCTCTCTCTTGTATGAGTGAGAATCACTGTCCATAGCTTAAGGACGTTGAGGCTCTTTATCTCTACAGAAATCTTTAACCATTGACATTAATGAATTTTCTTTTTATAAAAACAATTCACAGACGACAGATTATCGATATCTGCATTGAAAAAAGCCATGTGTAAAAAAACACAAAAATGTTGAAAATATAAATAGGTAACTGTATTTTAACACATATACATAACACATACACACTAATAGACTTACACCCTTACCCCCACGCACAATTTCTTTGGCCTTAAGTATAGTGAATTAGATTATATGTAAGTTTTATAAGAGTTGTGGATTTTGTAAACTAAAATAAATAAATATTAAAACCTGACCTTTGAACGGCTTACGCAAAATTAATGAAAATTGCCTCAAAACGTGAGTAAATATTTATATAACATTTGTCATCTTTGTACAGCTGGTCGTTTATTCTGGAATCCGGTATATAAGGTGGAAAGTTAAGAGTACAATCATTATCGGAAACTGACCGAGAAAAGTATCACCATGAAATTCTTCTACACACTCTTCGTCGCCCTCTTGGTAAGTTATGAACGTTTTTTTAATTTTAATTTAAAATTCAAAAATTTTATGATCAACCATCAATAAAAGGCAAATTTTATTAGTTCCAAATTTTGTGTTTTTCCATTCTTAGATGTAACTATATATACACACACAATGTAACTATATATATAACCAACTATGCCAAATATACATTCATCTATCGTGCACGGTGAAATGGATGTATTTCAGGATGATCTATATTAATGTTTTTATTAAATTATTTTGTTTTTGTTTGTGTCAAACTTTTTTCCCTTCTTCTTATTAATTGCCTTTTATATACATTTTCATTTTACATAAAGTAACTCTAACATCTTTGTATATGTCTTAATAATTATTTGAAAGTCGACTATGTTAGGGACTTTTGTCCATAAGACCCGTCGCATTGTAACTTCGCTTTTATATAAATCACTGCTAACTTGCTACTATCATATTATAAAATTCTACAGCAATTTCTGACGTTGCACTACTCAGAAGTGTGTGGTAACGTAGTTCTTAAGGTATTTAATAATTGTTTTATTGACTATTTGAACGGGTACATATCACGATGGCGATTTTTAATTTTTAATTTTTAATTTTGCCGATATTTCGACCCAGTTGCATGGATCGTGGTCACGACGATACTGCTGTGGTCGGTTGTGTCAAGCTGTCAAGGGCAGAATCTGTCTACCCTACGTCTGATTCTTTTATTTTTCACGGCACCCACATCCATTTGTCGGCATACTACACTCACAACGTCACGTTTTAATTTTNGAAAAATAAAAGAATCAGACGTAGGGTAGACAGATTCTGCCCTTGACAGCTTGACACAACCGACCACAGCAGTATCGTCGTGACCACGATCCATGCAACTGGGTCGAAATATCGGCAAAATTAAAAATTAAAAATCGCCATCGTGATATGTACCCGTTCAAATAGTCAATATGTTAATAAACCACGAAAATTTAAGTTTAAAATAATAATTGTTTTTTTCCCAAATAGAGAAATAAAAAATAAAAATATATGCAAGAGAATTGGCATTTGTGTCTTATATATATTGGACTAGGTTCTATTTTATAGACAAGAATCTTTGTTAGAAGAAAAGACGCCGACGCCGAAATGACGAGACGAGTTTTTTTTATCAATATTATATTACAGTTTTAAAATATGTTATATTTTCCAGGCTGTCTTCGCTGCACAGGCTCATGATGATAACAGTGAGTAAATTGTCTTTTTTATTAATAATAAGCCATGACTAGATTACAGAGGGCTGAGGGCTAGTGAAGGATTTTCCTGGGCTCTCCATTATACCCAGAAGAAATCAAAAGAAAGGGTTTTAGTGGTTGGAAGCTCACATAACCCGATCTTCCCCTGAAAAGTTCTCTTTTTTGAAGGATTCCACCACGATAAATATACCACTTACACTTATGAGTCATTCGCCTAATATGCAGGATACTATTAATTTTATCAACAGGCTTCTGGTGGGTGAATTCCTTAACATGCAACCCCTTTAAAGAAAAAAGAAATATGACTTTATATCTGTCAGTTCTAGTCCGGCAATAAGTTCTGTTACAAATGAAGGAGTTTTTTAAATTAAAGTAATGTAATATCATTAAAAGTGCGTGCGTACAAAGTACCACATGTCAGAAGTGAAACTTCTTTGAAAAACTAAGTTTTAAGTCTTGTTTATATTAACACAAATCTAAGACTTCCGAGACTTAGAAGGAAGGAAAAAAGAAGATATGTTAGTAATTAAATGAGTTTAATTGTCATTAGAATATTAAAAGTGTCGAAAATGATTACAAATAATTTATTGAATTCTCAATTGACGAATTAAAAATTTAGAAAAGAGAATTTATGAAATATTTTGATTTTATATTTTATGATAAATAGTATATTATGTTATTAAATGACGAGTGGCAAACAAAAATGCCAAATGTTATATGTTAATAAAACTACCTAAACTCCAATCGAATTAGCTTAAAAAATGCTGCACATCTTCGTGACGCTAATCACGCGTTTCATCTGTAATAATTTTACCTTCAGGCGCCTGAAGAACTTTCACTTCAAAATATTTACGGCCAGAATAGTGTTTGGTCGTCGTGTAATTTTCCATCAAATTTTTAAAAATAATTAAGAAATGTGAACCTTATTGAATGACATAAGCCTTTATAATGCAGCTTCACCTGGACCATCACCGGGAGTAGGTCACCGAACAGCCGCTGTGAGCAGCGACAGCGCCTAAGCACTTCCCCAATTCCTGCTTATTGATTTGTATGATATACGATGGCTATTCAAAAATGGATTAATTGATACTTGAAGAATATATATGTTTAAATGAAGTTGTTTGTTTAAATTTACTTTCACATCCAATATTTTTATTTACATAATTAAGGTCTCCGGTTCAATCGTGGCATGGTTAATTTAGGAAAACTTTTCCATATTCTCACCCTATCAGCGAAAACGCCATATGCTTGCCTGCAGGCATGATGCTGTGTAAAACCCATTAAGACGTAATTTACCACCGCTTTACCGTCTTAGATTATACTATCATTACCTGCTCTCTGCGATGTTACCCGCGTAATTCTACGTTCCTTTCTTTAAAATAACAGTAGCCTATGTTACTATTTTTAATTCAGGTTTGCGCTTTAATGTAACCAGATGGTAAGTGATGATACATTCTAAAGTGGTAGCACGCTGACATGTTAAGAAGTTACTTAACCCTAATTGTTTTTACACTGCATATTACTGGCAAATTTTTGCTCGGAGGCACGTCTTTGCTGGTAGGGTGGTAACTATCTACGTCCGAAATTTCCCACCAGCCTAAGCTCAAACTAATTAATAAAATAAATTTACAAATCTTTCCGACGGGAATCGAACCCAAAACCTCTACTAGCAAAGCGATTGCATCACTGTGCTAGAAAGGCCACCAAATTCCTTCTTATAACAATCTCTCTCTCACTCACTCATTTCAACCGATTGACATCCGCTACTGGACATAGGTCTCCCCTAATGATGCTTCACTGTGCCCGATCTTATGCCGCTCTAGTGGCTACCAGCGACTCTCCTTATAACGTCGGTTCACCTTGTTGGGTCCGCCGACACTGCGCCGCCCGGTGCGGGGTCGCCATTCTAACATCTTCGTTGGACTATGTGCACCTCCCATTGCTATTTCAGCTTCATGATTCTTAGGGCTATGCCGGTGCCTTGGGTTCTTCTACGGATCTCCTCATTTCTGAATTAATCGCGTAGAAACTCCAAGCATAGCCCTCTCTGTGACTTTGAGCTTTCGAATGAGGCCCATTGTAATCGACCACGTTTCCGATCCGTAGGTGATAACTGGGAACACACATTGTTTACGGTTTCTTCTCAGCGGATTGAACATTACAAACTGGTGGTAGATTTGTTACCAATGGGTAGAGTACTGACGATTCAAAAGTGTCTTTTGAGCCAACTTGACATACAATAAAAATAAATTATATAGCAAAACAACGTTTGCCGGGTCGGCTAATTTAATATAAAATATTTATTGAATTTAATTTCAAAATGGAAATTTATTTGTCTCCTGCCTCGAATATATAATGATTTAATATTGGTTCCCCATCTTCTACATATTTATGTTTAGATAACTGGATTGCTCATTGTGGTGCTGGAGCTAATTAACATTTATACCTAAAATGTAGCGGTAAAAATATACATAATTCATTGTAACGCATTCTAACTGCCAGTAAATGTTAAAAGCCTAACAGCGTAGCAAAATCCCATAAATGTTTATAGACCGAGGGCTTTTGATACAGGATAAGTCTCGAAGGATTTCTGCTCAAAGTATCGAATTTGCCTATGCTAATTTAACGTCACCCGAGGGACTGAATGCCTAGCTCATCCATTTTACGAACTAGATTTAACTTTAAAATGTTTGGTTTCGTCTCGCTTCTAAATAGCAATCTATATGTATCACTTTATTACTGGAGGAGTATTATTGGCAATTATAAATATTGAATGGCGCAATGGTGTAAGTACTCGCAATGTCGACAGAAGTTTAGGATTTTTTTATTTGTCTGTGTATGGCTTGATAGAAGGCTTCGGTGGTGACTAGTTACTCTACCTACGATCAACGACTAACCGACAAGCAAAAATAAAATCGTTTCGATAAGATAGTATATAGAAACCATAAGAACTTAATTACCTTTTAACAAGTTAGCGCACTTCCATCTTAGACTGTATCTTGCTTACTTTCTCTATTACAAGTATAGAATTTATGTATTAGAAGCTCACTTAGTTTACATTTAAACAGAGCCTTTATGGCCTGAGGGTCAAACGAGTCTAATGTTTTTTGATTGTCAAGAATGTCGCGAGTTCCTATTCTGGACACCTTTTACTTTTCGCTACGGTTCGAAAATATGTCCAAAAATGTAGTTTAAAAGCCATTATTTTAATTTTCTCGAAAGAAAACAATTTGAGCAAGTCTGTACATCATCCGCATTCGAGAATTCTGATGAGACTAAAGGATTACATAGTATCGTACTGGGGCCTAAGGTGTTACAATTACCCATCAGATCTAGACAAATTAAAAAGAAAATACTATTTTCTAATTTCGCTCTATTGGCAATGAAACCAGGGTTAAATGAAAATATTGGGTGTTTACGTTTCCAATGTTCATGGAATAAACTAAAAAAAAATTATTCAATGAAGTTTACTTAATTATTTATAATTTTGCAAGTGTCATTTATTCCATTTTTGTATAGTAGTTGTCCATTCTCTTCACCATTAGCACGAACCCGGGAAGTTCTTAGGAACCGAGGACCTCATATCTGTCGAATATGGTAACCAATGAAACAGTATAATAGATAGTTAGTGCGGCGTCTTAATTATATTTAAAATTAAAATAAAAGGTGAGCAGGTTGCTAAAGTTTCTTCCGTATGAATTAGGTAAAATTAAAACATTTTTTTTTAAATTTTTTTTTATATTGTTGCAAGTATCATTTAGTCCGTATTTGTATCGCCATTTTCAATTGTCTTCACCATCAGCATAAACTGCAGAAAAGCTTATGCGCTGTCACTGCTCATGGCAGCAGCACGGTGGCCCACTCCTGGAGATGGTCCGGAGTCATCTGCACAAAAAAAAGCAAATATTTCATATTTTGAAAGTTAAGTCGATCTGCATGTATACAAGTCTGTGATGTAGATTACAATTAAAAAAATATATATAATCATAAATAAAGGTTTATTAAATTCTCTTTATTAAATTCCAAAACTTGATAGTATATTTAAGTGTTATCTCTATATGGAGAGGAGTACAAAGAGAATTTGACTACCAGGTTTATTTTCTTGACAATTTTTAGTATAATACTATACCTGGTAGTAAAATAACTGCTATATGCTATGCCATAGCACTTGTTAACGAAATAGAAAAGGAAGCGCTACTTACTGACTACATCATCGGCTTGAGCAGCGAAGACGGCCTGGAAAATAAACAAAAAAATCATAATTTCGACAATATTCGAAACAGACATTATTACCTACCATAATGGCATACATGGCGACGAAAAGTGTGTAGAAGAATTTCATGGTGATGCTTATTTCGGTCAGTTTCCGATAATGATCATATTCTCAATTTACTTCCTTTATATACTGAATGTAAGAATAATAGACAACCTGAACAAATATTTAAAATATAATATTAAGACTTCAATTGCGTTGTCAATGAAATTTTCGCACAATAAAAAACTGACCTCGAAAAATTTTCCGTCGCTGCATCTCTTTCCTACCTTTATCTATATTTATAATAATTTTATAAAGCTTTGTAAGTTAGTGTGATTTATAATATTGTAAAGATACTATTCTATGCAAAGTACAATTAGACATTTGCAAGGATTATGTCCATATTAAGTTTTCTATTAAGATTATCTCAATATTTGCCCGAAGTTGGGTTATTGGCGGTATAATCTACCCCCGTGCCTCGGAGAGCACATTAAGTCATCGGTCCTGCGCCTGATCTCTCTCCGGTCGTGTCAAAACGCCGTCACGTCGGACTGTGATAGTGAAAGAAAAGAGAGTACACTTATATTTGTGTACTATGCCTCCCAATCCGCAGTCGAGCAGCGTGGTGGGTCTATGTTCTAAAAACCCTCTCTCATACGAGAGAGGAGGCCTGTGTCCAGCAATGGGACGTTAATGAGCTGCCACTTACCTTTTTATCTTAAGGAATATGTAATTTTAGGACATATAAGACAAACAAATATACATTTTGTATGAGTACTAATATGCAATAACCTACCGAAAGAAGTTAAGAATACGGGGTCATTCAGGATATTTAAAAAAAAACTCAAAAAATTTATCCTTACTGATAAGTTTACTTAAGTAAACTTATATCTATAGTACATAAACATACGAATATTATTTTTACGATATTATACAACACAAGAACTTACAAAGCTTTATCTTTCCAATAATTCTATTATTCTTCATAAAGTTTTCTTTTACGGCACTGTAAAAAATACACTTGCAGGAGAGACCCCGGAAAATGACCCTGGAATTCATTAGGTGGATGTAGATAAACTAAAAAATAATAAAGAGATAATGTAGTCAATATAAATGAACGTTCTAGATATTTTGTCACGATATACTTAAATATTTTATATAACATGAAATAGAAATTTAAAAATATTGACAAATGAATGTTCTATGTTTTTCTTCTTTTTTAGGCTGTCCTAGCCGTTCAAGCCGATGATGTTGTCAGTAAGTAATTATTTCTTTTGAATATGATTTGCAGAATAAATACGAGATTTAGTCCTCAGTATTTAAATTGGACTCCAGAATATATCTATTGACGAAATCTGGCAATCCTTAGCATTGAGATTTCAATTAAATACAATTTAGATGAGATTTTTAGGGAAGTGAGCATAATTTTAGCATATTTTACTAAAGAGTTCAAATGCTTTAGATATGAAGTCAATATTGCTAAATTTATACAGTAGAACAGTTAATATGATGTAATCGTTGGCTTGCCTCATTGGTTAGCATGTTCGACTACAGAGATGAGGTCCCGGGTTCGAATCCCGAGTCTGGCCAATTCAAAATCGATATAGAGTTTTCTATTAAGATTTTTTCAATATTTTCTCGAAGTTGGGAAGTTGTCGGTTTACTCCACCCCCGTGCCTCGGAGAGCACGTTAAGCCGTCGGTCCTGCACCTTATCTCTCTCCGGTTGTGTCGCATTCCCGTCATGTCAGGCTATGAGAGTTAAGGAATAGAGAGTGCAATTGTGTACTATGCCTGTCACTCGCTATGAGAGGGACACCTAGCGGTGGGACGGTAATAGGCTGCTCTACTTACCTAATTGTTGTGAAATATATAACAAATAATATAAAAACCATTCAGATTGAGGTAAACCTTAGCTATTCTTAATAGATGACTTATTTTTTGTGCAGATGACCATGAGCAGTGACAGCGCCTAAGCACTTCTCCAGTTCGTGCTGATGGTAAAGATAATAGACAGTGGCTATACGAAAATGGACTAAGAGATTTGTAAAATAAAATGTTGAAATAAATTTTGTTGTTATGAAATTTTATTTATTTCATTTACGTTCGTAGTTACATAAAAGATGCAGTTGTGAAGTCTGTAAACACTGATTTTTCTTAGTTGTCTAAAATTACCAGGAAAAGTTATTAAAAAGTATATATGTGTAGTGTCGTGGGACACCGAAGATAACCGAAGTTCCTTATTATAATAATATTAATTTAAAGTTCTGTTCGAGGTATAAAGAAAATAATTATACCGGTATAGATTTTTATTATGATTTTTTTATTGATAAAAACTATTTTATATTATTAAGTGATGAACCTTATTTTATTAACAGTGATTTATAAATAATAACCGTCATCACGTAGACTATTCACTAGACACTATATAGCCATCATACAAAGACTACACAAAAAAAAATAAAAATCGTTCCAAAATATAAAAGATTGCATTTGCGCCACTTTGGTATTGTTAACCGATAATATACAAAATCTCATTGTGCCACTGGTATTGTTATCCGAATAATATAGAAAATCGCACTTGCGCTATTGGTATTGTTAACCGAAAATATAGACAATCGCACTTACCCTATTTTGGTATTGTTAACCGAAAAATATAGAAAATGGCACTTGCGCTACTCTTATTGTTATCCGAAAATATAGACAATCGTACTTACCCCACTTTGGTGTTGTTAACCGAAAAATATATAATATCTCACTTGTGCCACTGGTATTCTTATCCGAAAATATAGAAAATCGCACTTACGCCACTTAGGTATTGTCAACCGAAAAATATAGACAATCGCACTTATGCTATTTTGGTATTTTTGACGTAATATATAAAAAAAATGCACTTACGCCACTTCGGTATTGTTGACCTAATATATAAAAAAACGCATTTGTGCACTTTCGTATTGTTAACCGAAAATATATCAAATCGCACTTCGCGACTTCGGTATGTTGTATTATATAAACAGTGTCGTTACAAATTTTGGCCCTAATTTTTTTCGTCTAGCCCCCTTTTGCAAAGCGCGATAAGGAACTTCGTTCCAATAATTTAATCGATAATGAAGAGGTAAATGAATAGCATACACATATATATTGATAAAATAACTTACGTACTTTGATTTCATCTATTTTCCAACTTTACAATTGAATTTCTATTCATAGACGAGTAATAATAGACCACAGTATTTGCGACTGCTAATACTGTTGAAAATCAAATAGAATATCCATTTCCTTTTTACAGACCAAAAGTACAGTTTGATATATTGCGAAAATGAAAATAAAATGTTTGACAAATGGAAGTTTTTAAGCCAGATTTTGTTTTAAGTCTGCACATGCTGATACTAAACCACTCAAACTATATGTGACCATTGTAGTCTCTATTTTGCGTGATATTATTCAGAATAGATAATAAACTAGTAATATAAAATAATTGTTACCTTTATTGTTTCTGTATCTATAATTGGTACAATTAATGTCATATGTGGACGAACATAAAATACATTACCGACTAAATACAACTAAACTTACACATTAAATAAATAAGAGCAAATGAACAAACATTGACAATTAAATTCAATTGCTGGGTTATCTAGTACCAGCTTCTTAAATTTATTTATTTATTTATTAGGGAGCCAACGTTGTATACAATATAAAATGTCACTTAACATAATATTAATTGAGAATGTCTATATTTTATTATTTCCTTTTTAAATGATTTTTACTATAGAAATGAACTTTTAAATTTTTACCTTAACTTTTACTCAATTTATGGCTTCATCCAATTTTTTGTAGGTAAAATTTTTTATATTAAAGACATTTAAATAATGTATTAATATTTAAAAATTTAAAGCAAAAGATCAATGCCCTATTTATATCAAATTATTAAACATGCGATCTTTAATTGATAGCGCCTAAACTAACTAAAAAAAAACCTTAACTAATAATTAATATTTTTCTTTTTGAAAATAATCATTAAAAGATCATATATAAGCGTTTCCCAGCGGTGCCACCCTCGTAGTTCTCGATCCTTTGAAAATATGGAGAAATCCGCATCCATTGTCTACAATTTTAAACTAAATTTCTTGAATTAGAAAAAACCCGAAGATCTCTATTANTCACCGTCGCTTACGCACGATCTACATACTTTTATTAAAAATTATCATTAAAGTGAAATCTTAAGCCATCCTTGCTGCTTAACCTGATTAACGTAATTGAGCATAACGTAATTAAACGTTATAGACCGTAATTTTATAGTGCTTTAAAAAAAATGGAAGGATTACCCCAATGTAGGGGTTCTTTCGACTCCTACTTATATGTTGTTAAGTACAATGTTAAGTTACATCAAATTACTTATATGTTGTTACTGCGGAGCTTAACTAGATGGCGCCAGACGTTACACCATATAAATATTTCAACTCCGCATTACCCTCAGTAAAAAAAATATATATTTCAGACATCATTCTCAGACAGCACAAAATATTACCTTGCTTATTTCTCAGTAATTCTCTATTTTACTACTTTTGTTCAAAACCAGTACTGCCCACAATCCAATTATTTGTATAAAAACTTAATATACTTTCCTTAAAATTGTGCGACGCCAAAAATATTGCAAATAAATACTTATACCATTAAATTATGAATGAGTGGAATTCTTACTGAAACGTATAGTTTAAAATATAAACAGATATACCTACCTTAATATTATATTTTGAAATATGGCTCACTTAATTCTATTTATTTATTAAGGTGGACTGACGATATAAGGAGGATCGCCGGTAGCCGCTGGAGCCAGGCGGCACAAGATCGGGCCTTGTGGGCATCATTTCGTGAGACCTATGTCCAGCAGTGGACGTCCATCGGTTGAAGCGACGACGACGAC
>JACTOM010000026.1:3019880-3050251 GCA_015832385.1 Elymnias hypermnestra
ATTTGACGGCCTCGCTGGCGCAGTGGTGCGAGTATTCGCTTTGCTAGCGGAGGTCCCGGGTTCGATCCCCGGTAGGACGAATTTAGGAAATTGTATTTTCTAATTTGTCTGAGTCTGGACTGGTGGGAGGCTTCGGCCGTGGCTAGTTACCACCCTACCAGCAAAAACGTACCGCCAAACAAAGAGATTTGTGTTCCGGTACGATGCTGTGTAGAAACCGTAAGGGGTATATCGCTCTTAACAGATTAGCGCACTTCCATCTTAGACTGTATCATCACTTACCATCAGGTGAGATCACAGTCAAGCGCTATTCTGTCAGCAATAAAAAAAAAATGTCTTCAGTTCTGATGAAGTCAGTAATGTTCGTTTCCAACCAAGACTACTACCGAGCTTTATGAGTCGTGCTGGAAGGACCATTCCTGGTTATTGAACATGGTGTTGTTAAGGGGCTTTACTAACTTCTCAAGAATGGTATATTGTGGTGATCTTCTTTCAAAGCAATATTAAAATCAAAATATTCTTTATTCGAATAGGCTCAAAAAGCACTTAGCACACATCGTCAGTCAAAGGTGCAAGTGAAACTCAACTAAAAGTGCCCAACAGTTAACTTAAAGCAGATAAGTTGATCAATTAAATTAACGTATTAATAGACTATTTGTGCATAAAACTTTATCTCTAATCTTTATAGCATTACTTAACACAGAGTGTGTATTAGCGAGATATAATTAGATATGCAAATAGGTACTTTAAGTATAACTTTAATAGAAATAAACACGCGGTTCGTTGGATATTAAGTAATCATTTTCTATTAAAATGAAATTAAAAAGCCATATTACATTTTTGAATCGTCACATATCGCCTTTTCCAAATATTATTTCACATGTACGATTATTAATGGTATTAGAATTATCCTTTTATTTAATATCTTCCTTTTATTTTCTTTGAATTTCGGAATCTAGTGTCTTCAAGTCTTGAAATAAGAGTCCAACCTTTTTATATGTTAAAATACTGGAGTTGACGAAATAAACGATTTTTTATTTATTTATATTACAGAACGATTTAGAATCTTTAGTTATGAGAGTTCCTTTTCACCTTGTCCTGAGAAGAACCCACAATAAACTCAGTCGAGAATCTTTTTGCTCTCATCACAATTACAATATAATTTCATTTACATTATAGCGATTCCTTCACTTCTTGGCTTTTTTATCATCTAAATAATTCTTTAAATTTTGTACAACTTCTCTCTAAGCTTTCTTTTAATTAAAAATAATACATTTAGCTTAAAAAAACATAATTACTGGTGTTATAGATCAGAATTATTATATTTGTTAGATTTCTATTAAAGATAGTGTATGTAGGTGGGTTTAATTCTGTCTGTCGTGCTTTCACAACAAAACTACTGAACCGATTTAAATGAAACTAGGTTAACAGATAGTCTGAAGTCTGAGAAAGGACTTTTAATGCAAAGAATGGTTGAAAAAGAAGGAAGTATTAAAACTGACTTTTAAATAAATATGATGACAATGAAACTTTGTGAAAGTTTCACCCTCGAGGGTGTAAAATAACAATATTATTATTAACAGTGATCTCTAACACTAGTTAAAGAAAAGTACAACTGGTTTTAGATTCGTGCACTTTAAAATTGTGTAATTAAATTAAACAATGGGTAACCTTTTATCTACTAAGACGTCATTGTGGGAAAATGTAGATTTCTTTTGATATTATTCAATAGCGGCAGTGTCCTTGTATTTCAATGTAAAGACGAGATGTTTGTGTATGTCTTTTAAGTTAGTTTTATTTCAATAATAGCTAATTGATTTAATTTATCTCAGACTACCTGACTTTGTAATTGCACAGTATAGCATATTAAGCTTATATGTTTTGCCTGTAGTAGCTACTATTTCATAAGAAAATAAGTTTAGTCTTGTGAGTTATCCATATAAGATAGATAACCAGTATCGTAGACATATGTGTAGCTTTATAGATACATACATAGCATCACGCCTCATTTCCATAGGGGTAGGCAGAGACCACGCCCTTCCACTTGCCACGATCCTTGCATATCTTTTTTTTTTTATTATTTGTCATTAAAACTTTCATACAAGTTCGTCGGTTTAGAGTACTCTTGACCTGGCCCTTATTTAAAATGTCCTGTATTTGGTCCAGGAACGTTCGCCTTGGTCTTCCCCTTCCAACTTTCGCATTCACTCTTGACTCATAAATCCTTTTTGTCAGTCTCCTTTCATTCATTCTCTCTACATGCNGTATCGAACCCGGGACCTCCGCGAGCAAAGCGAATACTCGCACCACTGCGCCAGCGAGGCCGTCTCCTTCGCTTCTTGCATTCTCCTTAAACCTTTTATACAAGGTCGTCGATTTAGAGTACTCTGGACTTGGCCGTTATTTAAAATGTCCTGGATTTGGTCCAGGAACGTTCGCCTTGGCTTTCCCCTTCCAACTTTTGCATTCACTCTTGACTCATAAATCCTTTTAGTCAGTCTACCTTCATTCATTCTCTCTCCGTGCCCAAACCATCTAAGCATACCTTTCTCAATTTTAGTCACTGCATCTTCTTTTATACCACAACATTCTCTATTTCACTATTTCTTACTTTGTCACTCAGTTTCAATCCACTCATACTTCTCAATGCTCTCATCTCTACCGCATTTTTTTTACTTATGTGATTCTTCTGCCATACCCAACTTTCACTAATACATACGTTTTTGCACAAACACTCCTTCATGCACAGCCAGTCTGGCCCTTTGATACACCATCTGGCTATTCATAAAGACGCGCAAGGCACCATTTACCATTTTCCCTGCATTCACTCTACTTTCAATATCACTTTCACATGCTCAATCTTTTGTTAATTTACATCCCAAGTATACAAATTCTTTTACCTCTTCCACTTGTTCTCCATCTATCAAAATATTGCCAATCATCATAGATGTAGCTTTATAAAATAGGTGTATCCCACTATACACTGTTGTGTTATATCTCTAAAGATTTACGCAGATTTTTCGATCCCGAGGGACATGATTTTTTTCGACATTTATAATAAATATTTCAAAGTTACTGTATCAAATTATATACCTAATTTACTCTAACTATTGGTGAAAATATGAGCATTTATTAAGTATTTTATGGAGTTTATCACGTAAAAGCAAAGCGACAGACATGACGGAGGATTTTGCTTTATTATATATAAAGGTAGTTGAGAAAATATTGTATGGTACACTATTTGATGTCTGTGACCCTTAAGAAAAGGTATCGTGTGAGACCTTTTCTCACACGATATAAATCAGTTCTTACTTAGTTTCTAAATCTATTTTACGAACGTATAACAAATTCCATTGTTATTGTGAGTCTATTTCTAAAATACTTACTTCAAAAGCAATTATGATCTATCTGCTAACATCATTAATAAACACATTAAAGAAAACTGGTCCGAGATGTGAACCTTGGAGAACACCTCACCTGAACGGGAACGGATGACACTCAACACATTTTTATTGTTACAGCTTGACATCTATCTCATCTGATCTTATAACTAAGACAGTTGTTTCAAGCTTGCGAAAGAATAAAGGATATATAATTCTTTTTTACGTGTGTTTGCGTGTTATTCATGAACGGTTTAGATTTATGACTCAACCCAATAATAACGGGTTTACCCAAGTATCTACGGGATCAGGAACTATGCAGGTAACACCGTCGCGTACACCTTGTATATAAAAAAAACACAAGTGAATTAAAAATATTTATATAACACTTACTAATATTATAAATTTGAAAGTAGTTGTCGCACTTTCACGTCAAAACTCGATTTAAATGAAATTTGGTACACAGTCTAGGTAGTCTAGAGAATGATTAAGCCAATTTTTAATGTAGACAGCGTAGACGCTCACTAAGAATGCATTTCACTATATATCCACGTCATTTGGAGATAAGCCAAACATACTGAGAGATTTGCTTCATCATTCATCCTTTAATTTGACTTTCGCCATATAGCGTTCCTTTAGCGACCTGAACTTTCACTAATAACGGAATAACGGGATCAAAAACGATGCGGGTAACACCGTGGGAAACAGCTAGTATGATATAAACCATTCCTTAATGTGCAGTAAACATTTGTGTTAAAGTAAATTAAGAATTGTTATCACTTAACATTGTATGTTTTGTTATGTCAACTAGTAAATTAATAATAAATCCTGTCTCGGAGATTTACAGTATCAGACGTATAAAATTTCAATTCAACTTATCATTTTGAGTGTTTTATCGAGTTATCTCTTAACAGCGGAACGCCTTTTGTTTACCTTGAGTACATAGATTTGTGAAACTAGATTAAATAAATAACGATTTAACTGATTAGTGTCGAGTGTTTGAGTTAAAAATATACAGTCATTAACTGCTAAAAGAAGTGTAAAAATGATAGTGTATTTGGATATTCTACTATATTATTTAGTTTAAAACGAAAACCGTTTAGAACTCCTGTCCTTATTGAGATAAAGGAGAGAGAAGTGCATACTACAATATGCGGATCTCTCGTATGTTAACTAGAACTTACAAGATTTTGTTTATCCAGAAACGAACTATATGTTCTAGAAATCTCAACAAGTAAGTATGTATATAAATGTTAAATACAGTTGTATTTTGCTTAAAATTATGTAACATCTTTTACTACTTCCTCTTTCATCTAATTGGTCATTATTTGATGAACTCACTGGATAAATATCAGAGGATACTAAAGAGATAATAAATATTATTATAATTGTTAGATTGCTATTAAATAACTATATTTGTTTATTATGCAGAGGCCTGTAATTATATCAGTAAAACGTTTGCTAATCCGGTTAATTCCGGAAATTGTGTCTCAAATTTAATCAAAACTTCTGTTTAACGTCGTCGTTTATGCGACGACTGTGATTAGTAGACTTATTATTTTTGAGTAGGGAGTATTAGAAAGATAGCAGGAGAATGAAGGAACATTGGTGACAGTTCTCAGTTTGTAGTAACGTTATCTATTAGTATTGTGTTTTAAGTGATTCAAAGTGTGTAAAATAATAATGAATAATCCGGGAATAGTATTACTTAAACTACAAATTAGTGAGCGACTCTTAAACTGGTGTTAAAAGCTCAGGAAATTGCATTCTCAAACCTGTTTGGAAAGCTACCATCCTACGAAGGAAAAACACTCCAATCAGTGTGATGAATTATCTGTTATCAGGTTATCGCGATTACATCTTAGGCCGTGTTATCACTTACCATCAGGTAATCACAGTAACACTAACCTGTCAGCAATTAAGACAAGTTTGTTTGGATACTCTGGGTCGGGACAATTGAATCTGGTTTATGTAAAAGAATATCTTTAATCATTGTACTAAATTAATTGACCTTTATGTCCAAATTGAGTCACAAGGACATTCTTTTATAATTAATTAAATAGCAATAATTTACATACAAAATGCTTTAAACAGTTGAAAAAAATGCGTGTTCTGGTTAACTACTTGCAATCAATCTGCGATGATTCTTACTTTTGGAGTCGTCAAAAATACAACTTACAATCAATTTACTGTGATTGTTATTATTGAAGTCGTCACAAATACGACTTACAATTCATTGACGCTGATAGTTATTTTTGGAGTCGTTAAAAATTTAACATACAATGAATTTCCGGTGATTCTTATTTTTAACGTAGTCAAAAATAATACTTGCAATTCATTTAGAGTGATAGTTATTTTTGGAGAAGTCAAAAATACAACTTACAATCAACTTTACGTTGACTGTTATTTTTGGAGTCTTCAAAAATACAACTTACAATAAATTTACGGTCATTGTTATTTTAGAATCGTGAAAAATTTGTGAATTAAATATTTTCTACCCTTTTCTGAAGATGATTAAAACGAAAACAAAAATACAGCTTGATTCTTGGTTCTGAAACAACGCCATTATACTAGTATCTTATAGGTAGACATTTGCGTAATAATATCAAAAGGCCTTAGTTACTGACAGCCTATTATTATCGGAAGCTTACTTCCTCTCTCAAGCCTCTAATTAGTTTAATTCAGCTTGGTTGCCTCATTTACCATTTCTCGTAATTTAATTCTAGCTGACTCACGCTACTTCGTCTGCGCCCCTAAAAAAGGAGGATTAGAGAGAGAATAAACTCGAGTAACTTATAAAAAAAGCTTCTACTGCAAGTTTTCTACCTGGAAAATACTATCGCCTAATAATATCTACATTATAGATATCATTACAGGTAGGCTCATTGGTATATCTTGCATTGATTAAAATCACAGAAATGATAAACTAATAAACATGATCATATGATGCTACGTATAATGAGTCAAGTGTGAAATCCTTATTTTGTAAGACAGATTTACAAAGATGAATTATTTATCACTGTACTAACTTTTGTGTTTGATAAAATGCAAGTTGACTAGGAGGACAAGGAATATATTTTCCTCATAGATACAATAATTTTAGAGAAAAACTTCTTTACACGAGCTTGACTTAGGGAGTAAGCTGGTGATTGTGTGACGAGAGCGTTATGGAAAGTGTCTTCGGACACGAGATATAAGTCAGTAAAGATATAAAAAAAGAGAGTTTCGTTTCGACGACTGTATGGGGCAAGAGAGAGAGAGAGGCCTATATTAGACAAAAATCAACTAACATTAACTATCAAGTGTTATTTTCTCCACTATTTTTATATACACAACTTGCACTATACTTACAATTTAGCATAATTTCTCTTAAAACGACTACTTCACGACTGACTCTTGCAATTGATTCGCATGTTAAAATTACCTCGTTTAGCAAAAAATTTAGTAATATTACACCGTGATCTTTAGTATTTTAAATGTTGCCACTATTTTACTCAATAACTCCCGACATTCCAGAGCTATCAATGTTGTTACCCAACTATTTATAGTCTTAACACCTTTTTTTGCGCTGGGAAATACTTTTACGCACTTACTCCGACCAGAATGAGTCAGACGTGCTGGACTCGGTGAGGGAGGAGACCTCGCAATACCCACTAAGACCGGAATCCTTTTCATGCGTAAGTGAGACAACAGAGGCTCAGCTTGCGCATTCTTTCCTGGTGCTCTAGACGAGTCCGACTAAGGATTCATGGAGGCGGGAGCAGCCGCAAACAAGTGCCGCCTGGTAGTAGTCCTTCGGCGGTGAGAAGGAGTATCTACTGCATTCTCCCTATCTCGCTCGTGGACCTCCTTTAGCGAGATTACTGTCTCGGAATAAAAGCCACTTCCGCCCAAAACCTCACACTTGACAGCATCGAGACCACAATACCCTCCAGCGATATTTCCCCGTCGATCAGCGTCACCATGTGGTATTGATGAGGTCCCCAGTCTGCGCATTCTGCTACAATGTGATGTGCTAAGTCGATAGCTGCAGCACACTTGTGGCAAGCAGGCGACTCCTCTCGGCCAATTTGGTGCAGGAACTTTCCAAAGCAGCCATGCCCGGTCAAAACCTGCAACAGACTGTAGGATAGCGTCTCGTGCACCCTGGAAAGCCATTGCTCCAGGTGAGAATGGATCGCGTACACAGTAGCCACGCTCGCTACTGGGGATCCGAGGTCCTCATAGTCTAAGACCTAGCACCTCACGTTTTCTTTCTCTTATGTTTCATGTGATGTCGTGTAATGTATGATGTAAGCACACTCGTTTTTTTATTTTTGCTCTGTCTTGTTGTAACGTGATATTATATACTCTATAACCTTTCTCAATAAATAGGCTACCCAAGAATTGAAATCAATTCCTTTATGTTAAATTCTTGGGATCAAGTTAAAAAAACAAACAATTGTCCTTTTATTTTATCTTTTAATAATGCTGTTAATCGTGGAAGTAACACGTCCTTAGATTTTTCAGTCATACGGGCAAAATAGCATGTAAATTGCGTTTTATAGATAATCTTTGGCGTCGATATTCCTTGTCGTTTCAGAGCTTAACGAATACAAAAGAATTTCTCTTCCGTATAAAAATTTCTAGATAAAATCTAGCCTATTTTACTCACATACAAACTTTCTAACTATGAGAGAATTGTTAAAAAAAGTAGTTAGTTTTTGTGCATATCCCAAGCAAACAATTGAACTTTTTCCTCTTAAAATCAAGGACTTGCTACATCCAGTCATGGTTTAGCTTTATATTTACAAGTATTGAATTTGTTATAACGATGTTTTTATGAACTAAATAGAACAGAAATTGCCACTTGTAAATCTAAGAGAGAAAATATAATAAGTGGAAATAATAAGAAATTAAAGTAGTATACATATGATACCTTATCCCTTTAGAGAGATCTTCCAGAAACCCCAGAAATTGAACGAATTTAACGAAATGTTTAGGGTAGTTACAGAGATATGACAATGCTTAGAATATGTCAATATACACACAAGCTAAAGATATATTATAAACATACACTTCACATACCTGTAGTGTAATATCGGTTCACCTGGTGGGAGGTCTGCCGACGCTGCCTTTTCCGGGGCGAGGCCGCCACTCTAGAACCTTCGGCCCCCACGTCCATCGGTTCTGCGAACTATGAGCCCTGCCCATTGCCACTTCAGCTTTGCAATTCGGTAGGACACGTCGGTGACTGATTCTCCTACGGATCTCCTCATTTCTGATTTGATCACGTAGGGAAAACCCGAGCATAGCCCTCTCCATTGCCCGCTGAATGACTTCGAGTCTTACGAGCCCCATAGTCAGCCGTCATGTCTCGGAACCCTATGTAATCGCTGGTAACACGCACTGTTCGAAGACCTTGGTCTTCAGGCATAATGTCGGTCATTCTACGTAAAGGATGTTACGAATTTAGGAAGTAAGTAAAAACTAAGTAATAATAATAATAACTTTATTTATTTGGGTATAAAAAAGAAAGGTACATAATTACAATACCCTGGACCCCTAAACTATGTAATCCCGTGACTAGGGGTCAGTGTCTTCCCAATTTTATAATATACTAGCAGACCCGACAGACTTCGTTCTGTCAAAAAGATTTGGAATGTGGCAGCTTTCAGTTTTACAAATACTAAACAAAACACAATCGATTAAATGACATACAGAATCTTTTTTGTTTTGAAACAAAAGATAGCGTACATAAATGACATCTTTACATAACATATGGAAGATGAATAATTTTTAAACAAAAGATAGTAGCATAATGAATGCCATATTTACATAACCTAGAAATGAATTAACAAAACCGTTGCTATAGACAACGGTCTAATAATTAACGTCACAACCTTGTGGATGCGTGAGTAGATATGTGGGAGTGCGTGGGTGGATGCGTGGGAGTGCGTGGGTGGATGTGTGGGAGTGCGTGGGTGAATGCGTGGGAGGGTGTGTGGAAACGCGTTTATAAGCATTGAAGTGACGTTAGACATTTTGCCGGTCTTTGTGCGCTCCAGTTTTCGTACCAGAAACAAATGACTGTCCACATTAATTTGAAAAAAAAAATGGTAAAGGGTTGATGGAATTCAAAAAATGAATAGCCTAAAACCTTCTACAATTAATTCCGCGTCGAATGGTCATGGTCTCATGCCGATCGGTCCAGTACTTTTCAAGTTTATCGATAACAAAGAAAAACAGAGTTGCCTTTATATATATAGATAATACGCTTTACCTTATATAAATAGAAAATGAAAACTAAATGTAAAACTAATCCATAATATAATACTTATATAAGTTATATAAAACTTTTACAAGGTCGTTATCTATTCGGGAGAAACCTCGGGGTATTGCTAGTATCAATTGAATAAGGATTTGTTGATTAGATTTCCTTTAAAAAGGAGGTGAAAGTTAAATGACATAATAAATAAACATAACAGCTACGGTTTTCCCTATTTTATTGGCAGAACCTTCAGATCCTGTATATCTTTTACCTTGATTTTATTATCGAATATTTCGCCGCTTCCGAGGCATCTTTACGACATTAATATTCAGTCCCAACTGTCTGAAATATTCGTCGGAGTTTTCATTTTTAGCCAGCACATGGCCTATAAATAAAGCCTCCATTGATTCCCTTTGTAGTTTTTCGTATCATTCCAAAAGGAAAATCGCCAATATTCCGAGTGCTCGTTTTGAAAATTGAACCTGTCGGTCTGTATTGATATATCTATCATTCTTTTATTTAGATCAATTACAGTTTGCCACTTTATAGGTGTATGAAACAATGAATGCTTAAAATTACTAAAAGAAATACGCCAGTGTACGCTTGCTCCCTCGATCTTTCCAGAGCATTTGACCTAGTATCATATGATGTGCTTTGGGACAAGATGGAGAAAGCGGGCGTATAGTTGGATTTACTTGGCCTATTGCAGTTTTGATATAGTAACTAAAAGAACAGCGTGAAATGGGAAAAGCAATTCTCTGAACCATATGGGTTGGATGCGGGGTGAGGCAAGGGTGATTAACCTAGCCTAAGCTCTTTAACCTGTATATCAATGACCTGATACGGGAGCTCAGCAGTAAGCCCGTCGGGTGTTCGATTAATGGCATCTATGTAAATAATTTAAGTTACGCAGATGACATGGTGCTGCTAGATCCCACAGCAGGCTCAATATGAGATTTGCTCAAAACCTGCGAGGAATATGCAGCTAGTTATGGCCTTATATATAACGATGTTAAATGTGAATACCTGGTCTTTGAAGCGCCTCGAAAGCAATACGGTCCCCAGATTACCTTGAATGAGACTCCGCTCAGGAGGGTAAAATTTTTTAAATATCTCGGACATTCCGCTTCGGAGGACCTCAAGGATCAGGTGGACATGGAGAGGGAGCGCAGAGCATTGGCAGTGCGGTGTAATATGCGGGTTAGAAGGTTTTCCCGTTGTATCAAGGAGGTTAAGATTACGCTTTTTAAAGCCTATTGCCAGACTTTCTACACGGGGAGCCTTTGGACCAATTACATCCAGAAGATACTGGATTAATTTAGGGTACAGTACAATAACGCGTTCAGAATGCTGTTCTGCCTGCCAAAATTTTGCTCGGCATCAACTGTGTTTGCAAAGGCAAAGGAAAAGATTGACGTCCTTGATTGAGGTTGCGCTCTAGCACAAACTACATTTAGAGAATGTTAGCTGGAAGAGTGGACTCATCATTTTACCACCAGGTCCTCAGGGTGCAGTTTAGGTCGATCGAGAAAGCGAGAAGTTTAAAGGTGATATTGTCATAGTTGTTTTTAGATTTTTAACTCTTTCAGATTTAGTATTATCAATGTATTATTTTGTCTTCGGTTTTACTAACATAGTTATAAGTATTGTGTGTACTAACCACATTGAGGCGTTGTTGCTAAAATAAAGAAATTTATTGTTATTATTAAGTAACAATGTAGAGTTTGAATCTTTACTTCCACTTAAGTTTAAGGAAACTCGAAAACATACGGTAAAGTTAAGTAACTGTCCATTAAAGTCCCAATACTGAGCACAGGTCTCTTTACTCATAGGAGAGAGACAGAGAGTGAGACCACGGTTTTATACTACTGGTTAACAAGCTGCTCGTAAAAATGTAGACAAATTTAATAAAATTTCCGTTACTAAAAACTAATTTAAAGTGAAACTTCTAATGGAAAAACTTTCAAAACGCGATACTAGAGGTTCGTATGTATGTATAATTATTTGTTGGGTTTTTACTTTATAAACTTTTAAAATATTGAAAATTACTTTAAAAATATAACGTCAAAATAATCATACATAAGTTGAAATTAAAATTGTAATAGAATGAATACAAAATATGTAGTAATAATATAAAGTAAGTAAGTAGTAGCCCATTAACGACTCACTCATATGAGAGAGGGTTTTTAGAGCATAGACCCACCACGCTGCTCCACTGCAGATTGGCAGGCATAGTGCACAAGTGTACTCTCGATTCGTCTACTCTCATAGTCCAACATGACGACAATCCGACACTAACGGAGACATATCAATGCAGGGCCAACGGTTTAACGTGCTCTCCGAGGCACGGCATTGGATCACTACGCCAATTTCCCAACTTCGGGCAATAATAGAGAAAATCTTAATGGAAAACTCAATATCCATTTCGAATTGGCCCGACCCGGGACTTGAAACCAGGACTTCATGTCTGGAGTCGAACATGTTAACCACTAGACCAATGAGGCAGTCAGTAATAATAAACCGTTAAGCACACTTCTTTTAAAAACTGATATAAAAACTAGCTGAAAGAAAAAATAGCTCAACTTCTTAACGCGATTACAAAGTTCGAAGTCATGGTAAGGGGATGAAAAGTATTTTACGACCTTTCCTCACACCAACCAAATGTATCAAAATCGGCCAAGCCATTTTGATACTGTGATACGAAATTTTTATATGGTCGCTTACGATATTTATTCGCATAGACCTTTTAAATTATTGAACGGATTTTAATGCAGTTCTCATTAATAGATAGAGTTATTCATGAGGAAGGTTTATATGTATAAAATCAATATTATATAGTATAGAAAAGTCGGTAATTTTGAAGACTTATAATGTTCTGTCTGTAACTAACATATCTTTGTGTGCTTTAATCACAAAAGCTGACTAAACCTTACGAGATAGAACCAATTTATGTACTACGAAATTGTATATCTTAAAAAGATCTATAAAAAAATCTGCAATAGTATATATTTATCTCTAAAGGATAACCCACAGTAACCACTTTTATGTTTCACATATTTTAAAAAAATGTCTGTTATATTCCGAGCTGTTTTATACATTACAGTATTATTCCTTATCCAATTGAAAATATTACATACGTTGTATATTTCATGTAGACCAAAACTGTCCTTAACAACATTTCACCTAAGTGGATATCTTCGAAGATATCAGAGATTTAAAACGCTGTAAAAATCATCTCTCATGTGAGTGAAGAGAAAGAGCTTGACCCTTACCATAAATAAAAAAACAACATTTGAAATTAAAAAAAGGTAATAAAACTACAAATTCGTATTATATTTGAAACATTTATTTGAAAAACATTTATACAATAACCATATTTTCAATATATAAAGTAAAATAAATCCTTATCAATACAAACATTTCGTTGCACAATTAAACAATTTAAAAGCATATTTCTTTATATACATTTCGTTATATATACAATTAAATATACACATTGAACCCGAAATAAATCTTTTAATTAATAATTTGTATATTTTATCCAATTTTAAAATAAAAAGATGTCAATTTCTTTGAAAATACAATCAAATATCTTACCATTAAACATACTATTCTTATTTTGATATAATAAGTTAAATATATGTTTTTTATATACAAAAACTTAATCTACATTATATTTTTTACATCGAATAAACAAGCTACAACTTCCTAACGCATTTTTATACAAAAATATTATGTTTGAAAGTGGTGTAAGTCCATTTTTGAGATAAATGAGCTATCACGTAATTAATGCTTAATTTGATGTAATTTTTTTTATATAAAACTAGTCCGTGTTTAATATTTCAAAAAATGTTTTGTAATGCTTTGTACAACTTAAAATCGGTCGGTAAATGAAATTGCATAATCATCGATTATGAAAGTGGTGCAAGTCCAATTGACAGAGGTAGGTGTCATTGCAGATGGATACCGATCAGCGTTTTGTTATTTTTCATTTATGTACTAGCTGTGTCTGATTCGCATTGTTTCCCCTCCGTAGTTTCCACTACTCGTAAGTTAAAAGATAGATAAAAAATAAAGATAAATAAAGATTGATAAAGGTAAGGATCAGACGTAGGGTAGACAGATTCTGCCCTTGACAGCTTGACACAACCGCCCACAGCAGTAACGTTGTGACCACATTCCATGCAACTGGGTCGAAATATCGGCAAAATTAAAAAATAAGAAATTAAAAAACGCCATCGTGGTATGTACCCGTTCAAATAGTCAATATGTCAATAAATCACGAAAATTTAAGTTTAAAACAAAAGATAGATATAAAAAAATTGGAAAATGTACAGTGCAAAACCTGTGAGAAGAAAATAAATACGATAAGGCTGTATGAATCCGTATCTTTGCACGTATTTTGGGGAATTAAAAAATCAACAAAAACAACAGTAGCTCCATCTTTTTGCAGAAAAATGCGCAATATTATTACGATTTTTCTAATGTTTTATTATTTAGGAGTAGATTTTTTTAATTTAGTCTATGTACTATTCTAATTCATACTCTAGCTGTCTATTAAATTTGAAACCAATCTATTACGTACTTTTGGCGATACCTTAACCCAGAAAATTTTAAATTTATAATATTTAGAGGATTATGTGTGACATTACGTTTCGAGAGGTGATAATTTAGGTTAGTTATTCAATTTTTTGTTTAAATGATATTTCAAGCGATATTTGATTTTTAAACATTGAAATTAAACGATTTTAAAAATGACTAATTTAGCTCATAAATATGTGTTATCGTGGTCTAATTAGGCAAAAACAAATTTATATAAACAAATTAAATGTTGATAAAACAATAGAAACAATGCCAGACCTCATATGATTTGCCTGTATTTTTAAATCAACAAAAATGTTAACTTTTTAATTTTTCGAAATAAAAGAAAGTGGACTTACACCACTTTCAAAATAAACGGCCCATAAAACGATTTATTTTTTACCATCGCTAAGATTGTAACTTCACTTTGTTTCATTATTTCAATGTTAATTACTGGTGAATAAAAATATTAAATACGAATGAAAATTGGCAATGTTAATACGTTAAAAATAGCGATATCTAAATTATTAATAACAGAAGTGAAACTTCTTTCTGTTTATTTATACAAATGCAAAACTTTAGATTTCCTTCGTGTTAGCAAATATTAATTTATTTGTTAAAGCGGAAGTTGTACAATTATTGTTTAAAAGGAAACGGAAGCAGTCTTTCGTGTATCTTTGCCTGATGATTTGCCCCACCTCGCAGAACTCGGGTAAAGATACACGAGGGCACAGTGATGGTCTTCGACAGTGTTTGTAATTAATAAAGTGATAAATAATTAAAATACTGTGAATAATAAATAAAGCGAGTGATAAAACGTATAATACATTCTATTAATTATTTGTAAACTTTTAATAAATTCTTTGGAATAAATTATATTTCATTAAAACCACTTTGGAAGCTGGAGCTTTCAAAAGGGAGGGAATAAGGATGTATAATTAATTTAATTGTCATTAATCTCGAATGCTGATTTGCAAATTAAAATGCCACGAGTTATTTGTAAATGTTAAAACTATTTTACCTTCAAACTAATTAGTATAAAAAACGCTGCACGTCGCCGTGATGTTAAACGTTTCATCCGTAAAAATTTTACCCTCGTGTGCCTAAAGAAGTTTCACTTCAAAATCAAAATATACTTTATTCAAGTAGGCTTAAAAGTTCTTTTGAATCGTCAGTAGTCTGTCCATTGGTAACAAGTCTACCACCGGTTCGGAAAGTTGATTCCGCTGAGAAGAAACCGGCAAGAAACTCAACGGTTACTCCTTTAAACATAGTTTTTGTACGTTACAATATGTTTAGCTTTCATGTGCAACTGGAATCAGAAGTGATTCGGAAATCTTAATAAAAAATTAGTATAAATAGGATGTTATGCCTCATTGGTCTAGTGGTTAGCATGTTCGACTACAGACATGAGGTCCTGGGTAAGAGTCCAGGGTCAGGCCAATTCAAAAATTGAGTATTCTATTAAGATTTTCTCAATATTTGCCCGAACTTTGGAAGTTGTCAAAAGTCTAAAGTCACATTAAGCCGTGGGTCCTGCGCCTGATCTGACTTCCGTCACATTGGCCTATGAGAGTGAAGGAATAGAGAGTGCACTTGTGTACTATGCCTGTCAAAAGAGTAGAGCAACGTAGTGGGCCTATTCCCTAAAAACCCTCTCTTATATGAGTTAGGAGGCCTGTGCCCAGCAGTGGGACGTTAATGGGCTGTTTATTTTATACAATCAGTTTGCAAAAGTTTCTAATAAATATTACATATGGCTCGGACTAAATTAACACAACCGTTATCATTAAAATAATAATTATATTTAATAAAACGCTTATAAGTTTTTAATTACTTCCTTTCAGATTATTTACAACGAATGTATATCTAACTAATACATTTTTAAATTCGTAATATCATTTACGTAGAATGTCCGACATTAGTCAATTTAAAATTACTCCTTAAAAGTATCCTTGGAATATGAGCTAACTTACCAGTCGCAAGTCCAGTTATAAGGGTCACAACAATTTTCTTAAGATTGACATTTTTAAAGTCGCTATATCTTTTGAATGGAATGTCCGATTTCAATAATTTAAAAAGTATTATACAGTTATCGAAATGGTCTTTAATAAAATATCTTTAACGGGATAAGAATTAATACAAAGGTATGAATAAAATGGTTTGATATTGTCTGCCCTTTTGTTAACTTTAAAAATGTAATAAAGTAGTTATAGTGGCATAACTACAGCAGTTGAATATATAGTATTGTCGACTTTTTTTGTAGATATTAAAACGTTTTATAATATTGTATAACATTTTATTGTTCTATCTTTAATAGTTTCCCCAACACAAGCGATGATAGATTTTACGTGATCAACTTATTCACACCTTGGGTTGTATTAATGCATATTTATTAAGGATACCTATTTTTTTTTAAACTAATACAGCCTGTATCGCTCAGTGAAAGTGTAGCTTTTTAATGGTGTAATTTTTTTTTTAAATCGGTACAATAGTTTTTGTGTGAAAACGTTACAAACATACATACATACTTTTTATAGTATTAGTTAAGACAAATATACCCTGTTGATGCACAGGTAACAATACACATTAGTGACATATATAGACACAATATAATATTTTTTTATATATAAAAGCATTATTTATATCTAAAATATAATACGTAGATACGACATTGTATTAACCATTTTATTAGTATATACATCACATCCTCAAGTTTATATCAAACATATTACTTATAAAATACTATCATTAATAAAGAGAGTATACCACAATTGTAAATTATCATACTTTATTAATTTAGCTTTGTATTTAAATTTAAAAAAAAAATCTTTATCAAGTAGACTTTAGAATAAACTTAATAAGACAGATACAACTGTGAGTGTGAGAGAATAAATTTGCTTACCATAAAAACGGTTATAATGAGTCAACCTTTAAAGATAGATATTCACTATCTGAGACTTTTATATATAAAGTTTTAATAGGAACAATTCTGTCATACATAATTTTTTCGTAACTTTAACCGTTTACGAAGCGTACGCTACAGAAGCTCTCAAAAGGAATATTTTTCTTTCGATTTTTTGCAACATTTTTCAATGATACTCCTATTAGTAGTAGTGGAATGTTATATAGCTTAAAACTTTTCTCGATAAATAGACAATCTAAACCTAAAAGAATTTTTCAATTCGAACTTTTAGGTCCTGAGATATATACGTTCAAATAAACAATTAAACTCTTCAGCTTTGTTATATTAGATACAGTATAAACGCTTCTTGAAACAATGAAATCTTTATATTTATTTACGTTATAATTATTAAACTTACATTTACAGTAGATAAACTAATAGTAATCGTTGTTTAAACCGCTTTAACAGATAAACCTTCAATAATTTCATATCAGTTTATAGGAAAATTCACAATAACCTTAGTCTCAATACATCTGCAATAGATGTACAAATCTTAATAACAGAATTACATGCTTTTTAAAACGTATGAAACAACATCTTAGAATTAATTACGATTCTTAGCAATAACAACTAATTACACTTGTATAAATACTGTACATTTTATTTCATTAATGTATCAAAGTTATGTACAATTTTTTATATTACTTAAGTTTTCAACGACAATACTGGTTTCATAAGTATTTTATGGCAATTATAAAGATAACTCAATAAGTCGTGAATTAAATTCGATAAAATAAATCTTTTCTATGTGATACCTTAACACTTTACCTAATTTATATATAATATTGTGATCCATATGATTTTAACTGTTTTAAAAGTCTCCAAAATACGAATATGTAATTGCAAATGCCAAAATCTACGTATTTTTTATGAAACTATCGTCTGATTTAGTTGTGCTAACGCGATGGAGCAAAAATAATCCTAATAAATCGTTTTAAAAGGGTGTCATTAGTACTATCGTCTGTCTTCCTTTTCGGGACTTTGTATATGGTAGTATCTCAATCAGCAATCAGTCTTGCCATTTTTAGCAACTAAAACCTCTAGAGGAGTGAGATATAAACTCCTATAAGAGATTGATATAATCCTCGATAAGAGCGAGATATAAACCTCGACAAGAGAGATGTACACTTCAATTAGAGAGATATATATGCCTCGATTAGAGAGATATATACCTCGATAGGAGAGAGAGATATAGACCTCGATGAAACAGACATATAACCCTTGATAAGAGACCTCAATTAGAGAGAAACATAAACCTCGATAAGAGAGAGATACAAACATCGATAAGAGACAGATTCAGACCACATTAAGAGAGATATGAACCTCGATAAGAGAGAAACATAAACCTCAATAAATAAGAGATATTAAGCTCAATAAAAAGAGCTATATACACCACTATTAGAGAGAGACATGAACCTTGATAAGAGAGATACAAACGTCGATACGAGATATATTTGTGTACGGACCTCTTTAACTAAGACTAGTATTTATTGGTACCTCTATAAGCGACAATCGATCATCTTTCCACACTGGCATTTGCTGTTTATTTTTTCTATAATTTCGGGAAACTTAATCACTTTAACTGTCTGAATACAACAGAACACATATCATAAATAAATTATATCATCTAATATATATATATGAGTAAGAATAGTCGTCTATGTACCATTATAAAGTAAAACATGGGTTAGACAATAACCTCTAATAAGTCATTCATTACCAATTTTCAAAGCTCCCAGAAAGCTTTTTGGTAACCTTTTTATTTCACATTAAATAATTAATATTATTTCACATTGTAAACAAACAAAAAACAAAGTTCGCGGTTCAATTACTGTAATGTTTTCACGTTTAATAATTCAACGCCTGAGTTTAGGGGAAACCTTCCTAAAAATTTCGTTGCAAAAACCCGGAGGATGTAAATGGGTCGTACATTTTCACAGGCGCTTTATTTAGAAATTCGCATCCCGCTTATGTTGCGAGTTTGGCACCGGAATTTAAAGTACACACACAAAAGGTATGTGTTTATTATATCACAAGCTATTTACCGTTGTATTATTCGTTATTGCAATGAGCAAATGAGCTAATGAGCTACAGGAGATGCTAAATATTATAAATGAAGCTTTGAAAGGGAAAGGAATGAAAGTGAATGTAAACAAAACGAAAGTTATGCTTTTTGAACGAGATGAATCTATGATGAATGGCAATATTTTGATAGATGGGGAACAAGTGGAAGAGGTGAAAGAATTTGTATACTTGGGATCTAAATTTACAAAAGATGGAACATGTGAAAGTGATATCGAAAGGAGAGTGAATGCAGGGAATATGGTAAATGGTGCTCTGCATGCTTTTATGAATAGCCAGATGGTGTCTCAAAGGGCTAGACTGGCAGTGCATGCTGGAGTGTTGGTGCCAACACTTATGTATGGTAGTGAAAGTTGGGTATGGCAGAAGAATCACAAAAGTAAAATAAATGCGGTAGAGATGAGAGCGTTGAGAAGCATGAGTGGATTAAAACTGAGTGACAGAGTAAGAAATAGTGTGATAAGAGAACGTTGTGGTATAAAAAAAGACGTAGTGACTAAAATTGGGAAAGGTATGCTTAGATGATTTGGGCATGTAGAGAGAATGAATGAAAGGAGACTGACAAAAAGGATTTATGAGAGTCAAGAGTGAATGCGAAAGTTGGAAGGGGAAGACCAAGGCGAACGTTCCTGGACCAAATCCAGGACATTTTAAATAACGGCCAGGTCAAGAGTAATCTAAACCGACGTGGAAGGACGTGGTCTCTGCCTACCCCTATGGGAATGAGGCGTGATGCTATATATTTATTATTCGTGTAGGTACAACTGATGTGTTGCATGCCTAATAAGTGGGAGTTGATTCGCCTCTTAAACACATCTGTATCATAACCTTGCGGGAACACCATTGGCAGGAGTTCGTTCCACATTTTTACACGTCCGTGGGAAAAAAGATCGACGGTATCTTAGTGTAGCTTAACGTAGGCTTCATTGTAGTAAAAATGATCATGGGATGCGTAAGGCATCACACAAGGGAGGTACCAGATGAAAGTTGCTTGGATAGCCTGGTGTCGCCCTACATGTGCAGAGGAGGGCCACCCAGGGGGTTTTAGTGGGTATAATCCTACATAATCTGGCCTTTCACCCTAAAAGGCCGGGTATCTTTTGAAGAGATTCCTCCCCCCCCCATGAAAAAAAAGGATCAATGTATTTTAAGGGTGTATACCTATAAAATGATTTTTATTACAAAACGGTAAATGTAATCCAGAGACATCGTAAAAACTTTATGACGTTCAAGTAACGGCGGTGATTTTTCTACGAAATTATACAGGCTTTATATGTAACGTACTTGCTATATTAATTGTCTCATTGGTTTATTGGTCAGCTTGTTCGGCTACGGACATGACGTCCTGGGTTCGGGTCCAGGATCGGGCGAATTAAAAAATCAATATTGAGTTTTCTGTTTTCTCAATATTTCCCAAGTGTTGTGACGTTGACGGTGTGCTCCAAATAGCACCATAAGCCGTTGGTCCTGGGCCTGATCTCTCTCCTGTCGTGGCGGATTTACATCATATCGGACTATGAGAGTGAAGGAACAGAGAGTGCACTTGTGTTTGCCTAAAAACTTGTGCTCTATTATATATTATGTGTAAATAACTAATCTTTAGATGACATTGGTCGCCGTTGCCATTATTCGATCAGGACATTATATTAAAATCAGATACAGAACAATAAATACTGTTAAAATTTACTTGTTCACTAGCTGCGCCAGAAAACCTTCACAAAATTAATAAATAGAAAGCTGAAGGATAATTCAACTGAAGTGAAAGATGTGGTCAAAACTTGACCGGAACAAAGATAATTCGTAATAAAAAAAGCGACCTTTACGCCCAGCTTCCCTCCAAACTCAGATCCATCAGAAATTGTTGGTTGTCAATGTCAATGTCAAATGTCAAAACAAAGGAAAAAAAAACCAGTTCTTACAAATTTCATTCAATTTCTGAACTACGCGGATGAACTTCAAATGTTTGTCATTCAATACCAAGAAAATGAAGAAGAAAAAGTTTACTTTAAAATTTAATGTAGTTCCTGAACGACTTTTAAATTTAATTGACCTCTAAACGACGAGACGAACATGAAATGTTTGACAAGTAGGAATAGTTTTTAAGGCAAAACGAAATAGCTGTTTTTACTAAAAACCAAGCATTTTTTAAATATTTACTCACCTTTTAACCTTCCCTGGACTTCCACAAATAATTCAAAACCAAAATTCGTTAAAACAATGCAGCCCTTCCTGAATTTAAGTATATAAAAATATACAATCGTGTACCCTATTTATACACTTCTATAACAGATTTACATGTACGTTGATATATTCGTATTTAATGAAGTAAATCCAAACTAGTATACGACAGTAACCACAAAACCAAATTCTTGATACCTGTATTCCTATTTCTAGATTTCAGTGTGATAAATCAGTTATAATCTTGTCCCATTTAACGCTTCAATTAAATGAAAGAGATATTTGAAATAGCAAAGTATTGATATTGAAGTTACATAATCAAATGACGCAAAAGTGTAAATACACTCTTAGTACACTTGTTTGGTAATCGTCCATATCTTCCTATTTACTATTAAATAGTTATGATTGAAATACAAACTCGTTCTGTAGTATCAGTTATAGGTATTTATCAATACTAATTAACCACAAGAAAAATAAACTTCTTAATTTGGTCAGTTAAAGCTACTCCTGTTTAACACTTCAATTGAGTGAAAGACTTTTCACTCAATTTAAGTGTTAATTGAAGTATTTATATATTGAGTGAAACATAAACTTATTATTATTCGACAATGCATTACTTTAGAAAACTAAATGTTAAAAAAGTGAAATAAAGATCTTTAATACTTCCTTTAAGTGAAAGAGATATTTCAAATAGCAAAGTATTGATATTGAATAATACACCAAGTTACATAATCAAATGATGCAAAAGTGTAAATACACTCTTAGTACACTCGTTTGGTAATCGTCCATATCATCCTATTTACTATTAAATAGTTATGATTGAAATACAAACTCGTTATGTAGTATGAGTTATACGTATTTATCAAAACTAATTAACCACAAGAAAACGAAATTTCTTAATTTGGTCAGTTAAAACTTCTCCCATGTAACACTTCAATTGAGTGACAGACATTTCACTCAATTGAAGTGTTAATGTATTAAGTGAAACATAAACTTATTATTATTTGACAATGCATTACTTTAGAAAACTAAATGTTTAAAAAGTGAAATAAAGATCTTTAATACTTTCTTTAACTTAAAGAGATATTTCAAATAGCAAAATATTGATATTGAATAATACACCAAGTTGCATAATCAAATGATGCAAAAGTGTAAATACACTCTTAGTACACTTGTTTGATAATCGTCAATATCTACCTATTTATAACAAAATAGTTATGATTAAAATACAAACTCGTTCTGTAGTGTGACTTAGACGTATTTATCAATACTAATTAACCACAAGAAAACGAAATTTCTTAATTTGGTCAGTTAAAACTTCTCCCATTTAACACTTCTATTGAGTGAAAGACATTTCACTCATTACATAAACTTATTATTATTCGAAAAAGCATTACTTTAGAAAACTAAATGTTAAAAAAGTGAAATAAAGATCTTTATTTAAGTGAAAAGTTATTGGGAATATAGTATTATTAAATAAACATCGACATATTCGTATTTATCAAAAACAAATTTCTCGATTTTGAGATAGTTATAACCTTCACACATTAAATCTAAGCCACAGGTTTGAAAGAGTAGACTTTAACAACAATTTCATTATTCACATGTAGTACTTTTTCTTATTCACAAGATACAAATTTTATATTATATACAGAGAAATTATATATTTACATATCGGTTTTTGAAGAATAAACACTTTCCTTCTTACTTTTTTTAATAATTATAATACAGTCTTAATCTTTAAATTTATCAAAGTCCATATTTTAGTCAGTTAAAATCGTTGCCAATTCCTTTCTAAAATGCAATTACATTAAAACGTGACTTTTCACAGTTTCAAAAGTACAAAGCTTTATTACATTTCGCTGCTTTGGGAGAATAGTGACACAATTAATGAAAAAATGCACGAAAGCAGTTAGAAAAAATCAACCAACGACATTTTGAACATGACTTCTTATTACAAAAATAATTGGATGATTCTGTATTCTGCTGTAACTCGGCTAAGCTTTTGAAAAATAACTAAAGTTTTCACAAATTTGGACTGTATTCATCTAAAGCAGCGAGCTGAAAAAGATCTAATATTATCTAAGATATAATCATCTTCTTTGCCACATTATACGTAAGTGGAAAGAATTTAAGGATCAAAAGAAATCCTAATTTTATGCGACTTTTCAATTGGTTGTATCTTTTACAGAAATCGTTGCATCGGAGTAAAATAAAAATGATTTAGGATCCTGAGGCATTTTCTGATCTGGATTACATAGGTTGTATATTTATCTTCAAAATCGTTTTTTTTTCTTTCATTGAGCTATTGAACTTTGAATGAAAATTAATCGTTTTCTATTTGTTCGTTGATATTTCCGAAACAAATAGTCGCATAGAAAATCCACGGTAGGTTTGAAAAACTCAAATGAATAGGACTTGTAAGGGCTCTCCTAGAAAACCACATGCCACGTTGAGAATATTAGGAAAATCAATTATATCAATTGTGTTTTTTGAAGATCATTATACCCTTAAAACTCTTATAGAGTTTCAATACGATCCTAGTTTTGAAACTTTAATTTTATCCATAAATATATGTAGCAATAAACAAGCTCCTTCATGCAAGACCTTAAGGTGCTTTAAATTGATTAAAATGGTTATTTTATGTCTCATTTAGTATTAAAAGGATTTCCAATATACCCTCTTCTGATGGTTTATCTTCATGTGGAACATTATCACACTTAAGACTTACTTATGTAGAACTTTTCCATAAAAGTACATAGTGAAAGCTCAGTGCACTTTTAAAACCTCTTACTCATACAGGTGCTGTGCTGGTCCTGTGCTCTTTGACTGACCCGCTCTTGGCCACGTTATGCGATATAGGAATTGACTCCCTTCCTCGCCTGTCTCGATAAGCTGTGAAGTAATTAGTTTTATCAATCTTTACTTAGTAAATTAAGACCTTTTCTCTATCAATTCGTTTAGATCTTTTAAACTTTTTAACTTATTTTAATGCAGTTTCCAGGAGTAGATAGAGTGATTCAAAAGCGTGGCTTATCCTTCTGAGATGGGTAATTATGTCAGAAATAGGTCGCAATTCCTTGTGTTGGATGGCTACACATCGTCACCTTTTCCAGCCAATTCAAGCATTCCACAAGGTTCCATTTTGGGACCCTTGCTATTTTCAATTTTTATCAATGAAATCTTAGACATATTTAAAAGTTATTGCCTAATCAGTGCTGATGACTTGAAATTATTTTGTGTCATAACCAACACCCAGGATTGCTTTGAGCTTCAATCAGATCTGGATGCGCTTATGGAAAGGTGTACGGATAATGTTATGACTCTCAATATCAATAAATGCTGTGTTATAACTTTAACATTGAATCTGAATATTATTACTCATAATTACTCATTAGGTTCTCAAATTCTAAAAAGAATATCTGAGGTAAGAGATTTAGGTATAATTTTTGACTCATCATTATGATTCACCAGTCATATAGGCAATATAATCTCTGGTGCTAACAGGATTCTTGGCTTTATTACAAGGTTATCTAAGAATTTCAATCGAGATCCTACTCACGTTTTACAACAGCATGGTTAGAAACATTCTTGAGTATGGACCAATTATATGGGCACCTTACTCTAACATTCATATAGAAAATATCGAGAGAATTCAAAATAGGTTTTTAAAAACTCAACATTGCATTAATTAACCTGGATGGACCCACTAGCGTAGCCAGCGGGAACCAGCCCGTATGATACGGGCAAAATAGAAACCAGGCATCAAATTGATGTTTGAGGAAGATGACCGGATAAGGAGGCATTGCCTCGAGGCCCGCAACCCTCAACTAAAGTTGAAAAGAACCCAGGAGCCAATCCGGCTCGCGTATATGAGTAGTTCTCGGGTGACGGCCCGCCGGCGCGGTCGACTTCTGAAACTGTCGCGTTCCTAGTCGCGTCGTTATTATTCATGAGTTTATGTTAATTAATATCATTAAGGGACATTAAGGGATTGAACATTATAATCTGAGTTAATTAAAAAAGTGTTTGATTACCCATCAACGCCCACAGTATGGAAATTGAATTATTGATGCCATTAATGACGATGTCGGTGGAGAACCCTATGCCCCTATGCATTAAAACCGCGATGATACATATCTTTAAAGGATAACCCACTGTAACCATTTTCATTTTTTATTACAGTAAAATATGTATTATTTATCAACACCCTTTTATATATTGCAGTATTATTTTATCCAATTAACATGACCCGCCCAAATATAGCTGCGTATAGACTGTTGTATCTCCGCGTTTTAAATGTCTGATATTTTCTAAGATATCCAGTTTAGTGAAATGCTGTTAAGGACAGTTTTGATCTATATGAAATATACAACGTATATAATAATTTTAATTGGATAAGGAACAATATTATATTGTATTAAATGGCTTGTTAAATAACAAATATCTTTGTTATATAAAGACGATAAAAATTGTTACAGTGGGTTATCCTTTAGAGATAAATATCTACCATCACAGACGTTTGTAGAGCTTTTTAAGATTTATAATTCCGTAGTAGATTAATTTGATCTACTTCTTATAGTTTAGCTAGCGTTTGCAATTTAACCAACAAAAAAGGTTTCTTACGAAATCATATTACACATCTTTATATTTTTTGGCTTTTCTGTACTAAAAAATGTATGTAATATACATATAAACTTTCCTCTTGAATCATTTTATCTATTGATGAAAATTGTATTCAAATCAGTAAAAAAGTTCAAAAGATCTAAAGGTACAAACAGCGGAGGCGACTTCATATTATTCCATATAAAGATTTTTTGGTTTAATCTTCATACAGAACAGGCTTCTTTCGTAGAAGTAGGAATTTACTTTAATTTTTATATATTACTTGTTTTTGTGTAATATAATAATCTTAAGTAGATGGCTGGTTCAAAATGTATTACTTAAAGACGCTCAAAGCAGAAAGCAATTTGAAGATTGGTTTGCATATCGATCACAGCTGTAATTCCAAACCAATCTCTAAATTTATATTTAATGTAAGATGGATAACCTACATTTTCACGTTATAGAAAGAAAGAAAAGAGAGAAAGAATATATCTTTATTTATGCATTATGCCACACATCACAATTTATTTTAGTACATTTTATAATACCCTGCGATGTGTGGCATAACCTAGAAAATGGACCCAGCCCAGCATTTATGCTACACAATCTGGAGACCATGTAGCGCTGATTTTCAGCTGGATCCCTTGCCCAGGTGCTGCCACGAACGCAGACCGATAACACTTAATCTATCCTTATATACTATCTAAAGCTACAGAAATTGATAAAAATGTTGCAAAATTAATAATAATATATACTAATTAAATATAATAATAATTAAACTAAAGACTATATTATTATATATATTAACACACACCACAGGGTTTTTAACTTATTACAAATACTATTTCTAATAACTTTAAGACATTTATTAAAAGACAGCTAATTGAACTATCACATAGATACTAATATTATAAAAGTAAAACACAAAAACTACTGGTTCGAATAAAAAAATCACTTAGAGTAGAATAGTTCATTTATTAAGGAAGTCTTCATGTTATATTATAAGTGGATCAAAAAATGGGAAAATATTGTCATTTTGTGAGCTTTCGTTACGTGTGCTAACCGAGTCATCCGGCTGCCAATCTCATGAAAAGATTAAACACGGTTTCCGAAGATATTATAGCGCTGCATTGAAAGCGAAAAGATTCTAGGAACGAGGTTCTAGGCAACATTTTTCGCTGACAAATGCTTCAGAGCACAAACTCTATTAGTCAGCAGTCTAGCACTTTGCAAAGGAGAAGGCCTCGCAAGATCCACATAAACTCAGAGGAACCCTCTTCACAACATTCAACTTTCACATTCGTCCCTGGAATACATCACCAATTTCCGCTAACTTCAACTGAGACTGAAATCTAGAATCTTATGATCAGAGACTAAGACGAAATTATGGTAAAAGCTGACGATCATAAGCAACTTTAGGATAGCACGCAATGTTAGTAGGCATTTGTGGCTGATACTTAAAAAGCTATCTTGAGAAGGCTCCAAGGATTGAGTAGAATTTTTCCAAGGAAGAGTCGTTGGGATATTGTACAAAAAAACCTGAATCCATTTGATGCAATCAGAAGACGGCTATTAGAGTAGTTTTGGTGAATACATAAAGACACCCGATCAAGATTCGGGTATTTTGGGAAGATTTTCTTAAAATAGAAGAACTTCCTGATCTGTACCAGAATAAGCTGATCAGTGGACCAATAAATTAGTTAAAATTTTGTGTAAATCTTACTTGCGCGACGGGCCTTGCGACGACGGTCGCGGGCAGAGCGGGATGCGCGCTGCTTCCCAAAGCAGTGCTTTGTGAGCCGCTGCTAAACACAATCCTCACCTTCCTGTCCATCCAACTCTGAAACAAAGTGTCAATCAGATATTTCACAGTAGATACAATACGTTACCTAGACAGCTGGATGAAGTGGAATCGTTCTTCTAGGAGCATGCCACTCGCTGTCTGTAACAGAATATCCTCTAGAACCCAGTTTAAATCTCCTTATCCAGATGTTGAAAGCGAAATAATAGCGGACGCATTCAATCCTGTAAAAATCTTGTTTAGGACTCAAAAAAGAGGAGCAGATGAAGACAACTGGTAGTCTGTTCATAGCAGTTACATTAGAGCAACAAAATAAATCACTCCATTCACCTCCTGGCAAAAGGAGAGTTTATTCTCTATCTTAAATAAACTAAATTAATTTTATAAGGGACCGCAGTTGTTTTAGATTTTAGGGTTCTGTTGTTATTATTAGATTTGATGATGAGATGTGAGTTTTACGTAACAATGTAATGGCTTCGCTTGCAGAGATCCATATTTAATTTCTAGGCTAATGTAGAAACACCCTGGGTCTGGAGGATTCGGCAGTGGTTATTTACTTTCCTTGGAACAGCAAAGTTAGCTCGCTTCCATTTAAAATTATATTATCAAGTGAGGTCGCAATCGAGTCCTAACATGTCAGCAATTAAAAAGAGTGGCGCTTAAACAAAATGAAATTGTTTTTGTATAAGATTAAAAACAAATAATTTAATATCGTTCATATACGATAGTGTACACTTACTTCGTCAGAATCAAGTAATCTTATTTATATTGTAAAGTTTATCACGGATAATCTCATTTTAATTGACTTTCCAACTCCCTCGGGGAGTTGATATAATGAGACGCCTTTTAAATTAAGCTGTCAAACTTGGACGCCCGGGAATTTATTATAATAATTTGATTTTTCAATTTTTTAGGACTTTAAGGTAAAAGCATCTTATTAACCTCCCACTGTTGGGCAAAGGACTCTTAACTTAGAGTTTTTAGAGCATAAACTCTACTTCGCAGGTTACTCAAGAATCAAGTTTATAATAGAGAATTTAGCGGTGCCTATTGAAGCTTCGGTTCTGTGACTCTTAACAGAAATGTATGTATCCATCTGCTGGACCATCAGGGCTCCATCTGTATAAGGTTATGGTACGAAGTCGAGTGAGATAGGTTTTCTGACGATTTGTAATTTGCAATATATATTCCTTTTGTAAACGCTCACATAGAACATGGTTTTCCTATATTCTCACGTCATCTGGGTACATAACATAAAAACGAACATTCGAATGACTTTTCCCGAAGAAGACGATTATTAAGAAAAGCTTTTCCAATATTCTCATAAGAACGTATGATGATCATCATCGAGTGCCTTTTTCTAAAAGAAGTTAGCCTTCTTCTCTCTTGAGCAATGCTTTTTAATGGTGCCTAGTAATGAAGGCTATTGCAGACCATCAAAATCACGAAAGTTGCCTACCTTGGTCATGTACTCAGACACCAAAGATATGACCTCCTGCAACTGATAATGATGGGCAAGATTGCCGGAAAACGCGGTGTTGGCCGCCGCAAGCAATCGTGGCTCGGCAACATTCGTGAGTGGAATGGTGTTACGAGCGCTGCCAAACTGTTTCACCTCGCCCGAGATCAAGACAGTTTTTCGCAGCTGATGTCCAACCTCCAATAATTGGATAGGAACGAGAAGAAGAAGTAATGAAGGTCTACTTCCGTGTATCGTCCTTCCATTGATGTTTCGGTCTACCTGGTACTTTTTTTCCGGACAACGTACCGTCTAGAAACTACCTTGAGTACTCAAATAGGGATCTATTTGAAGCGTTTGAGAAGAACTGGTTCGAAGAAATCTTAAATATTTTCTTAAGAGGCCACATCTGAAATGCTTGGAGCCACTAACTGCTTCGCTTTGTAATGACCCATGTCTCGCAGCCATATAAATAAAAACGGATGATACTCGAATTTATATTTGTAGATTGCAGCAGCTAAAGAATTACAACATTTTTTTTTTAAATATTATTATAACCAACCTTACATTACTTTACTATAATGTCTACTGGCTCACACTGTTCTTGATTAATAAATAAAAATTTAAACAAAAAAAGAACCGCCTTCAAAACTTACAAATATTTAATATATTTGTAAATTTGTTTTTGGTGTCAGCTAAGGTAGATGTTCCTCGCGTGTCCACTTGGCACCTCTCCCACCTATAGCTATATATGTACGCTGTGTGTTCAAAAAGTATCGCGAATTTTGTGTTTTTTTCAAAAATTATTTATTTATTCATGAATATCTATTTTGTCCCCTTCAAAGTAATCCCCATGAGATATTATACACTTGTGCCAACGGTTTTTCCAATCTTCGAAGCACTTCAAAAAATATATTTTTTTTATCTTGTTCAGCTCCTCCTTCGATGCCGTCTTTATCTCGTCAAGAGAAGAGTAACGTCGTCCTTTCATGGGCCTCTTCAGTTTAGGGAACAAAAAAAAGTCACAGGGGGCCAGATCTGGGGAATACGGTGGCTGCGGCATCATTAGT
>JACTOM010000026.1:3064070-3076389 GCA_015832385.1 Elymnias hypermnestra
TTCTAAATCCCGCTTGCACGTCCCATATTTTCCCATCAGTTTCATTAATCACCCTTTCAATTAATATCTTTGCATACAATTTGCCGACGACACTAAGAAGGCTGATACCGCGGTAATTTTTGCACTCCTGCTGTGACCCTTTTCCTTTATATAGAGGGACAATTACGGCCTTGCTCCAATCTCTTGGGACTTGACCTTTCTCCCAGCATATATTGAAAAGGCAGTACAGCTGAGCTACCACAATCCCGCGGCCAGCCTTCAGCATCTCGACTGACACTCTGTCATACCCAGCAGCCTTACCTGATTTCATACCTTTTATCGCTTTCATGATGTCATCCATACTAATCTCGCTATCACTTGTCTTACATTCATTGCTATCCGCAGAGGCCATATTTACCTCTGCTTCATTTCTTTCAAACAAACTTTCAAAATGATCCTTCCATCTCTTCAATATCCATTCTTCTCCTTTTATTAAACTTCCATCTAAACTTCTGATTTTACAAAGCTCCGAGGAAGTAGATCTCCCTCGGGCAAATTGTATTGATTTCCAGAAAAACTTTTTGTTTGACTGAAAATCATCAGAAAGTCTCCTATCATACATATCACTGTATTCTTCTTTTTTCTTTCTTACAGCTTCTTTCACGATTACTTTCACCCTTTTGTATTCCATTCTTGCCTTTTTTACGTCATCATTCGTTGCCTTTTGCATTCGTTGGTTTGCTTTTGTAGCCAACCAATCGGACCAAGCTTTCTTCTTTTCACACACAGCTGCTTGAACATTTTTTTTTTGAACATTTTGAACATTTTACAAGATCTACAATATGGAATTTATCCTGCAGCAGCGTTTAGGATGAAAGCTACCAAGCCGACGCTTCGGACAATTTTTGTTATATTACTTGCAATTAAAACAATACTTACTACAAATTATATTAATAAATCTTCCTGAAGAATCACTCTATTTTTAATAATCACTTTAAAATCCGTTAAGTAATTTTTGAGTGTATGAAGTAAATCCACAAAGATAGCATGACGCGGCGTACGACTTTGTTTATAATATTATATGTAAGAACAGAAGTCAAAACTTTTTTATTCAAGTAAGCTTTTACAGCACTTTTTAACAGTGAAATATTGTTTTCACATTATTACTAATGTACGTCTGATGATGATATTAGAGAACAGGATTAGAATCTAAAGTTACGAGGGTTTCTGTCCTGAGAAAAACCTGCAAAGAAGAGTTAAGTGTCATTTTTCAATTCATTGCATTAATATAAGGACCTATTACTTCCCATGCTTTATATCGTCCAAGTAATCTTTGAAATTGTAGTAAGTTTTTTGAATTGCCTTTCTTTTAATGAAGGTTTTGAATTTACTAAGTGACATCTCTAGAACGTCATCTGGGATTTGTTATAGAAACGTATACAGTTACCATTAAATTAATTATTAATTTTATGCAGCCTACTAGAATTAATAACAATTTTACTTTTATTTGTTAAGTTATATGAGATGTACACTTTTCTTCGTAAAAGAGGCAATATTTTTATGTACGTATAACAAGTTTTCGTATGTTAACACGCACTGAACTGTCATGATTGTAACTGCTCTAAATTTCTCTCTTAGCGACTCCCTTGAAGCTATATTCTAAAAAGCAGGAAAAGCCTTTTCTGCAGTGCATGTATTATATCTATATCAACAGGATTACCCCAAAGTACAATGCTAAAATAAGTGCAATAAAGTATTCTGGCAGTTTCTTATTAACCTTACTTATACGGGTTATGGGAGTTTAAAATCTATCGTAATATCTAAGAAAACGATACTATCTACCAGATCTACTTCCTCTTGGTAAAATCCTGAGTATATCATAAACAATTTAAACGAGGTGATCTTAAAAGTAAGCCTAATAAATATAAATTTTTTAACAAAAAAAGAACCGCCTTCAAAACAAACGAAAAGAACATTAATGTGCTCTAAAAAGTAAGAAATAATTGCGTATTCTTTTATAGTGTTCTTCGTATTGTTATATTTGGAGTCGGTTCTTTTTTTGTCAAAATTTATATTTATTTTATGATTTTTAGTGAATCTGAAGTAAACTAACAAATCTGTCACAATATATGTACACCTAAAACGCGTTTCTCATATGAGATGGCACCGTTTAAAACAAATATAAATAATAACTTTACAAAGTTAAATTTACATTAATATTGCCACACCCGGGATCGAACCCGCAACCCTTATACCACCGCTTCACACATAATTCACCTTTCAAATATTGCAATGCAGCAACAAACGTAAGGTCATTGCCATTTGTTTACAGACAGTTATATATTCTACCATAAATCGCACTCTTACTGTAAGCCGTTGAGGAGTTTCATTGATCTTCATATTTAACTACGACTAGCACTTGACCATACTGAAGTTACGGTAGACGACTCAAATACCTGGATAGCTTATAGAAGATTCTGCCGAGTACCGTTGATTTGCTACTAAGAATTGAAGAGTTCCGTCACTTTGTCATGGATTCCATCATCAGAACCTTACCAAATTATCACAAAATAACCATTGAAGTATATCCTTTCTAATAAAAAAAGAATCATCGAAATCGGTTGGCGTGATCTTGAGTTATTCCTCCATTTGTCGCGCACATGCTTACAAAAATTTAAGACTTATCCGGTTTTGTTATGGCTGCCATAATCAGAACTGGTTTTTTAAAAAAATGGGACCCTATGACGAGACGAGACCTTTCATTTAAAAAAAAATCATTAAGATCGGTCCACCCAGTCGGGAGATATGAGGTAACAAAAATTTAAAAAAAATACAGACGAATTGATAACCTCTTCCTTTTCTTTGAAGTCGGTTAAAAATTTATGACAAACGCCATAAACACCAAAGCCACTCCGTAGAACATTTTGAAGACTATATATATCTAGGACAAGTTATAGGTACAGAGGATCAAATGAAAATAGAGATTAAATTAAGAATCGCAACCAGCTAGAAGAGGTATAGGTCGTTAAAACATATAGTTATGCCTTGCTTGATATATGGATGTGAATCTTGAGCTCTTACTAAAGGACTTAGAGGAAAACATGCGGCAACACAGAAATCAACAGAAAGAAGCATAAACTTAAAGAAGTCAAAAACATAGTCCTTAGCAAGAAACCTCAGTAACACACTTTCAAAATTCGATGGATAGAATTGGAGATGGCGAAGCCATATGATGCAGGATAAATTAGAACAGTGAAGCAAGAGGATTACTGAATGGTACCCAAGAGACATACAATTCCTCAGTGCCTGAAGATTAAGGTCTTCGAACAGTGCTTGTTGCCAACGATTACGTATGGTTTCGAGATATGGCCTATGACTACGGGCCTCGTAAGAATACTTAGTCACTCAGCAGGTAGACGGCTATGCTCGGGGTTTCTCTAGTTGATAAAATTAGAAATGAGGAAATCCGTAGAAGAAATAAAGTCACTGAAGTGGCAATGGGCATGACATATAGTTTGCAGAACCGATGGAGATTGGGGCTCGAAGGTCCTAGAGTTGTGGCTTCGCATCTTAAAACGCACCATCGGTAGACCCTCCACTAGCTGGATCGATGACGTCAAACGGATCGCCCGCAGCCTGGATACAAGCAAGATCGGGTACAGTTGAATTCATTGCAAGAAACCTTTGTCCAGCAGTGGATTACCATCGGTTGAGACGAAGACGATTCAAGAGATGGTAAAAGACGGTGAGGAAGACAACACATGAGACGGGACGATGAAGTTAATTATCAGAGAATTAAGATTAATAATTGGAGAAGAATGGCTCAAGGTAGGCACTGATGGAAAGTGTTGAAGGAGGCCTGTGCAAATAGGCACGCTGAACTACGGGACCTTTTATAGTTTCAATAGTTTCGATTTTATATTAGTTACAAGCAAATTATCTCACTCACTATTTGGAATAAAGGCCTTTATTATTATGCCAGATTGAGCAACAGCCAGGCATTGTTGGATTTTGCAAAATTGAAATAAATATCTTAAGGTCAGGGGCAAATTAATTGCGGGTCAGGCTACCATTCAAGCTCGTCCCTTGTATTTGTTATGCAAATTTCATTTCAGTTCAGTCGTTTATTGTTGGCTACGTTTAAGTATTTATTTGATACATAAAGTTTAAATGCTGATGGAATTATAAATCTGTACTGATATGGAAAAGCCTGGCAATATGCAGTAGTTGATGACTGCTCGTTTCTCTAGCAATAAACTCATTCAGTTGTCCCTTTTTTTGTTATTATAATTATAATTACAACATATATTTTTCATTTATTCTATTAAGACTAGAGCAATTCCTTCACTCTCACGCTTTATTATCTTCTAAGTAGTCTTTCTAATTGTAGAGATAGAGAGCTTGTTATAGCAATGGTCCGGGTACTTAGTTTACTGGCAGAGGTCTCAGGTTGGATTTAGATTTTGGCTAATTTAAAAAATTGTATTATCCCGAACAGTATGTTCCCGATCCCGAGGAAATTTGGAGATATCCGGATCAAATTGTCACTCCAAGACATTCTTCAATCCTTTACACCAAAAATAATTCAAACAAATCAATCCAGCCGCTATGAAGAGATTATATATTTAGAAGAACACACAGACAGACACTGCGGATGATTTATTTCATAAGATGAAAGTAATAAATAATATTGAACTGTTTCTTTGTATTGTCAAATTAATAGGCAAATGAAAAGCAATAAATTTTTCCACGGTTTTGTTTGAAATATAATGGCAATGAAAGCCTTCGTAATAAATAAAGAGAAATTCAATACCAGTCCTTACCAATTAATCCCACTTTTATTTACTTTTGTTTACTTTAATAGTACTTTTTTATGAATTTGTCGCAATGGTTTACGTTATATAACGCTATGAAGCCATTAGCTTTGTCCTTTGTAATTATGTTAGTAAAAATGTCTGTATTTATTTTTATGACAGCGATTTTGTATAATATCAACTTTGTCTGTACATTTACATGTGGGAGTTAAAGACCCATCTATTTGAAGCTTATGTAATATAGTTTAGAACAGATTTGATACTAAAAGATTGCTCTGTCTGAGAAAAATTTGCAATGAATCCCTAATAGATGTGACATGAAATTTATTTAGAGGGTAATAAGAAATTCGGCGTATCCCCCTCGGAAGATGATAGATGTCACTATTAGCTATAATTTGAATTGAATATGCATTAAGCAAAAACGAACTATTTTTGAGTTATGGTTTTTTCTAATTGTTTTCAAAACAAGTCAGAATTGCGGCTTCAAAAGTGTATAACAGAAAAATTATCAATTTAAATCTCAATTGTTCTTCTGTTTTATTAAAACTATTAAGCACTCGTTACTTTTTAATACCAAAATAACGAAGTTCTGTTCAAATTTAAAATTGCAGGACAAAAACGACGTGATTTCTATATTTCTTCAAGGTATTTATTTTAAAGAGAATGTAAAAAAATTGATCAGAAAGGAAGCAGATGGAAATTTGTTTTCGAAGTAAACTTAAGGTTCTTAAAATCTCTGTAAAATTACTTTAAAACAGTACCAAATTTAAATAAAACAAACAATATAAATACAAATTAACATTTAGAACCAATTAATAGTCAATTTTTTATACCTCTATCGAAAGTTCGTACTTTTGGCGCTATTTTGAGTAAATAAAGTGACGTATTGCCTTCCGATTAAATAAACGCGTAATTTAGTGCGCATGCTTCAAATTTTCGACGCATGCACCATTCTTTATATATGTCAAAATATTTGGAAGTTTATTTGTTGCGTCATCAACATTTGTAATTATTTCTTCATCACATAATTCTTACTACGATTCATTATAACTTATTTTCTTTAATATTATTATAATATTATAGTAAATTTTACAAATTTTTAAGCTATAATATAGGTAGTGTTTGTAAGTTGTCATAAATAAATGATTGGACAACTTGTTCCTTAGTTAAATAGTCTAAGCATGCAAGCTATTGATTCAATGTCTAACTTTATTTAAATTTTTAACTTTATTATTTACATTTTTATCCCACTTCTGATTAGATGGTTAGATGAAAAATTGTAGACGCACCGTACGACGCGGGTGGCGATGTCATATTTTCCGTCCTATGTGCGTAATACACTATATTGCATAAACCAGCAAATCGGAAATCCTACATAATTTGGTGTCAATATTAAATGATGGCTCATTTTCCTAATCATTAGATAAGTTGAGATGGAGCCAATCTATGGTCTGTGAGAAGTTAGGATTTAACACTGCTTGATTTCCAAGTCTATGACTACATAGGATCCCAAGTTTGTAACGTCACTCCTATGTGTGAATAAACCACCAGTTGCTAGGGGTAGGCAGAGACAACATCCTTCCACTTGCCACGATACTTGCATATCTCATTCGCTTCTTTCATTCTCATTAAACCTTTCATACAAGTTCGTCGGTTTAGAGTACTCTTGACCTGGCCGTTATTTAAAATGTCCTGGATTTGGTTCAGGAACGTTCGTCTAGGTTTTCCCCTTCCAACTTTCGCATTCAATTTAGTCATTACATCTTCTTTTATACCACAACGTTCTCTTTTCACACAATTTCTTACACTGACACTCAGTTTTAATCCACTTATACTTCTCAACGCTCTCATCTCTACCGCATTTATTTTACTTTTGTGATTCTTCTGCCATACCCAACTTTCACTACCATACATAAGTGTTGGCACCAATACTCCTGCATGCACAGCCAGTCTGGCCCTTTGATACACCATCTAGGCTATTCATAAAGGCGCGCAGGGCACCATTTACCATATTCCCTGCATTCACACTCCTTTCAATATCAATTTCACGTGTTCCATCTTTTGTAAATTTAGATCCCAAGTACACGAATTCTTTCACCTCTTTCACTTGTTCCCCATCTATCAAAATATTACCATTCATCATAGATCCATCTCTTTCTGACGCAAGTATTACTTGATCATCAGCGTATAGTAATCATTCTTCTTAACACATACATACTTTCTTTTAAATCTGTCAAACAGTTATCCATGAATATGTTGAACAGCCATGGTGACGCAACACATCCCTGTCGACCGGAAACCACTCCGTGTACGCCCCGTTTATTCTGACACAAGCACTAGAATCCTCATAGAGAGACTTCAATACTTTAATCAGATTACCGCTCACCCCATACGTAGATAATGTTGACCACAGCTCATTCCTCACCACTCGATCATAGACCTTTTCTAAATTTATGAAAGCGCAATAAACTTTGGTCTATATGCTTACAAAAAATACTGTCGGTACTTACCGCAACAACTTGCAATTCTTGAAGAGCATGATGAAAGCCTGCCTGAATTTCCTGTTCATGAAGCAGTATGTGATAGGGTTGCAGCAGGATGAGCAATACGCCAGCAGTTGTAGGCACACTATGCCCTTTGAACCGACGTAGTGGTAAAGCTCCTCAGGATAAAATAGGTAAATCTGTAGACAAAAAAAGGTAAATAGCAGACTTTTTAACATCCCCTTGCTAGAGAAAGATCTCTTCACTGATAACAGACTGGATTATTAGAATATAAGCCCACCAGTTCAAACATAAAAATTTATAGACATTGACTATTTATACCTGTTACTAATGAACATAACATTGGTAATCAAGGTTATTTTAAACCCAATAAAGAAACTGCTGCTTCCAATTGCACATTTTTAACTCATAAATATAATAAATAATGGTTATCTTACTTTTAGTAACCTTGTAGTTGGTTAGCAGCCTACACATATCTAATTTTAGGGCCTCACTTACACTATTTTATCAATAAATCAGTTTCTATATATCATTTGAATAGAGTTAACTGTAAAAACAACAGATACTTTGACCGGCTAAACTACGATGAAACAGAAATCATATAATAAAATGATAAATAATCACCGCCATTTAATAATAATTTAATTTAATTATTTATTGAACACCATACAAGAATGATACAATGATTTGAGTAAAGCCATTATTTTAAAACATATTTTTAGAGTCGCTCACTAATTTGTAGGTTAAGTAATACTATTCTCATGACACGCTTTAAATAACTTTTAACACAATTCTAACGTTGATACAAACTAAGAACTGTCATTAGGCGATTACCCCTTTCATTCTCCTATGCTAATTTCTTATACCAAACGTCCCAACTAAAGAATAATAAGTACACCAATCACAGTCGTCATGAAAACGACGACCAAAACAAGCGCCCCTCAAATTTGTGAACTTTCGGAACAGCGCCAAACTGGATGTAGTGCATGTAGACGTTTCACCGTTATAATTACAAAGGCCTCAGCATAATAAACAAATATAGTAATTCAACAGCAATATACAAACAACATAATAATGATCGCTAACAATATTACAAACTATTGAGATAATCCAACTTATATTTGTTTTAATTTGATAATATTTGAGTGACATGGGTAATAGCTATGTAATTATGGGACTAATAAAGATTATTATTAATAATTGCTTCCAGAATATGCAGGTTTCCTCGCAATATCTTTTTCGAAAACCAAAATGATTAAACACAAACAACATTTAGAAGGAAAAAAGAAAAAGCATTTATTCAGTGATGGTGTAACAAACAGCATTATCATAAACAGCATTACTGTCTGTAACACCACCTCGAAAGGGTTTCCAGCTCAGGATACGCCATACCGGTGACGCCACAGCATACAAAATTTAAAATTAACAAAGAACGTATACAAACAGGTATCAGAAACAGTAGTAACAACAAAAAATAAAGTTACCAAAAAACATCGTTGACAAATATTAATTTATACATACGTATTAAAAATTAAAATAATAATTAATGTAAATATGTTAAGATATTATAAATGAGATAGATATGGATAAGTTTATCAAAGAGGATGATACTCAGTGATCCAGGATGAAAAAGCGAGTATCTCATCATGAAATCAAGATCTATCTATTAGGTCATTAAAAACAAAATTGCGATAAATGTTTATTTCTATTTTGGGTGTATTCTTCTATATTTTAATCGCGTTTCTTGATTCAATGTTTGTCATCAGAGATTGTCAAGACATTTTTATTTTTAAAATATTTAAATATAGACTGGTAGCTTTCTATCTATATAGCTACCAACAAACACTTAAGTAAGTAAGTAGCAGCCCATTAACGTCCCACTGCCGGGCACAGGCCTCCTCACTCATATGAGAGAGGGTTTTTAGAGCATTACCCCCACGCTGCTCCACTGCGGATTGGCAGGCATAGTACACAAGTGCACTCTCTATTCCTTCACTCTCATAGTCCAATGTGACGGTGATCCGATACGATCGGAGAGAGATCAGGCGCAGGACCGACGGCTTAACGTGCTCTCCGAGGCACGGGGGTGGATCACACAGCCAACTTCCCAACTTCGGGCAAATATTAAGAAAATCTTAATAGAAAACTCAATATCGATTTTGAATTGGCCCGACCCGGGACTCGAACCCAGGACCTCATGTCTGTTGTCGAACATGCTAACCACTAGACCAATAAGGCATATCAAACACGTATTGCCAATCAAATAATATCTTGTAAAAGGCTGTTAAGAATCCATTAAGAGATAAATAACTTCCTTATTATTGCTGACTGTGATGATACCTTATAAAAAGCACGATAACATGTTAAGACGTAATGTATTATGATTATTATCCCTTTGTCTGTCCAGCCTCTTCTTTCCTATGGCAGAAATCTGTCAGCGCTTGATTAACGAAAAAAAAACATTAGATTATCTCGCAACTGCGACGTTTTTGTTTCGAATGCCGAATTTCGAAAGAAGTTTCACTTCAAGAAAATTTCCTAAATTAATTACATTCAAAAAGTTTTATTAAACCCAATTAATTAGAAAGAACGTTTACAAGTGTCGTAATTGTATAAATTTCGTCGCTTATTGCTGTAATTGCTACCCTTATATAAATCGTTTAGGGGGTTGTTTTATGGCCTTCGGACAAAGCTTTAATTGTTCAGATTAAAAGAGTTCAAGGTAATGCAGTGCTTGGTGTTGAAGTATCTGTCTGTGATTTTGAAATAAAGACCTTTTTGTTTTGGCTTTATCACGAATTCACTCAATTTTTTATTCAAACGAATATCTATATTGTAAATAAATTCTACATATCGTCTATCCTTTTATAATATAAAACATAGTGTGATCATGATTATTTTATTTGTGGTTTGCTATTAAATTACTATATTTGTTTATTATGCTGAGGTCTTTATAATTATATCAGTAAAACGTTTACATACGATAACGTTTAACGCAGTCAGTAACGCAATTCTCAAATTTAAGAAATCGTCGTAGAACACGACAACTGTGATTGGTGGACTTATTATGTTTGAGTATAAGAGGCGTAGCACAGGGAAAGGAAGCATTATTCGCCTAGTGACAGTTCTTAGTTTGTATCAACGATAGTTATTGTTTTAAACTTAAATTTTCGTGGTTTATTAACATATTGACTATTTGAAAGGGTACATATCACGATGGCGATTTTTAATTTTTAATTTTGCCGATATTTCGACCCAGTTGCATGGACAAACGACGCAATTTTTCAAAATTAAAACGTGACGTTGTGAGTGTAGTATGCCGACAAATGGATGTGGGTGCCGTGAAAAATAAAAGAATCAGACGTAGGGTAGACAGATTCTGCCCTTGACAGCTTGACACAACCGACCACAGCAGTATCGTCGTGACCACGATCCATGCAACTGGGTCGAAATATCGGCAAAATTAAAAATTAAAAATCGCCATCGTGATATGTACCCTTTCAAATAGTCGATAGTTATTGTGTTTTAATTCATTCAAAGTATGTAATATAATAATGAAGAATTGTAAAAGCAAAGCCATACTCGTCTCTTTTCAATTATTTATTCCCTCTTTATCAGATTTTCCTTAGTTAGTAACAGTTGTACAGCCATTCAATCTCCCATACGAAGTTTTAATTCAAACATAAATCACTTTCTTCTTAATTTTCAATACGGAACGTAATTCCAGCCTTGCTTGCCAGTTGCCAGTACCAACGCGCCGACCACTGAACTAAGCATAAATCCTCTTTGGCGCTCTGCATACCCTCTGCCCACTTGTCCGTCAATATAATATAATAGCTATCGCACTCCGCTGCTTAAGCTGGATCCAAGGGCACGTAACAGAATATTAGAATAGTATTACTTAACTTAACTGCAAATTAGTGAGCGACTCTAAAACAGTAGATCTGTCTACCTGTACGCGATAAAGTAAAAAAAATGAACGCGTTTTCATACGTATTACAACGAAGACATTTTAAACACTCGAAGAGTTCCATTTCCCTTTTAACTACCTACTGCCCCTCTTTTTTCTTCGTCAAAATGCCGCGAACTTCTCTATACGAACGCCTCTCATCGGCAGCCATCGCCTTCCGCCAGAAGTCTGCTCGTCTTAACGGAAAACAATAAACTCACGTGTAGAGCAATTTGTTAGAAAGGTAAAGGTTTTTATCTATGCTGTGATCACACCTGATGGTAAGTAACTAATCACGGCCGAAGCCTCCCACCAGTCCATACTCAAATAATTGAGGAAAAGAAACTTCTTTAATTCATCCTCCCGGGGATCGAATCTAGGACCTTTGTTAATAAAGCAAGCAATTGTTTTTCGCTCCTTTTGCTGTATAAATGAATTGTCACGACGAAGACAATTTAAACTATCTAAGAGCCAGACAGACAGACAGAGTAACAGACAGAGAGACTGACAGAATAACAGACGACACAAACAGACAGAAACTATCACAGTATTACACTAGTTAACACTTCAGCAGATAACAACAGACAAGCCCCCGTCCGGCCACGCATCTCATCGCTGCACGAGCGCCTCGTCATCGTCTTCCGCCGGAAGCCTGCGCGTCTTAACGGAAGACAATAAACTCGCGTGTAACAGAATATATAAAATGTTATTTAATATATATTGCTACGGTACTATGAGATTTGATATTTTTTATTCTCACAAGTAAACGCGAGATCCCAATTGATATATTTTTATTTTTATTATACTTTATTTTGGAAACAAACAGTACATTTTATACACAATAATAATAAAATATATGGTAATACCTTACAACCAAAACAGTTTCCTATAATACAAATTTCTTATAATTACACGAGAAAGAGAACAGTGAGTGCAGACAAAGCAAAACATACTATTTAACCTACCATGTAATCTACTTCAAAATATTAATCTTTATGAAGTAGACTATTATTGATATTTAGTTTGAATTTTGTGAGAGAGAGATGAAATGGGTCAAATTCAGAGAATAACAT
>JACTOM010000026.1:3078470-3129455 GCA_015832385.1 Elymnias hypermnestra
CTTAGATGGTTTGGGCATGTAGAGAGAATGAATGAAAGGAGACTGACAAAAAGGATTTATGAGTCAAGAGTGAATGCGAAAGTTGGAAGGGGAAGACCGAGGCGAACGTTCCTGGACCAAATCCAGGACATTTTAAATAACGGCCAGGTCAAGAGTACTCTAAACCGACGAACTTGTATGAAAGGTTTAATGAGATTGAAAGAAGCGAAGGAGATATACAAGGATCGTGGCAAGTGGAAGGATGTTGTCTCTGCCTACCCCTATGGGAATGAGGCGTGATGCTATGTATGTATGTATGTTCAATGTCCGCCGCCCCCATAACAGAATCCCGTAACACATAATGCTAAAATAAGCGAAATACACCATTTTAGCAGTTTCAACATCAGTGTATTGCCTCACCTTCTTAACAGCAAATGCAGCTGAACTAAGTTTGCCTGCCAGAGTCTTAATATGGGCACCCCACTGAAACACTGAGTCTAACATTATTCCTAAGAAGAACTAAAAAAACACTCGTAAATCCAATAATTCGGACGATAGTGCGGTTCATGAAAAGAAAGTTAAACAGTCGATGACCATCCAGATGATTCCCTAAGAAAAATTGCTGTAAAAAATCCTAATTCGACTGGGCCAAATTGAATGAACGTTAACATTATTTTGAGCAGAATAATAGGTAACATCTTGCTATACAATTCCATTAATATTCCGGACTCTGATGTTGACATTGGGATTCGTGAGTAGAATCGTTGTTTTTGGGTACAAAAAATTTTGGCAAACTTCTCAACCGTACATTGTTACGAATGATGGAATATGATTAACATTATTTTACATAGAATTTCACATATAACACTATGTTTGACTTTAAAATCGCATCACTATTGAGGCAATTGAAAAAAACAAACGATTACAAAATCAGGTGATACAGTTTGGTGTTGTAGCTACATATCGTGACCAGGATAATTATTTATCCTGAATGAGTTTTATAATTTGTGTAAGGTCCTGGTCAGGCACAAAGTGGTGCCGTGACCAGGGTATATAAGAAATATTTACAAAAGGCGTTTGGCATAGTAAGGAAATATGATGTCTGGAGTTTATTATTTTCAATATTATATTAAAAGTAGGCGCAAGCCTACAAAGTGTTGCCATTTAATGGAAAGAGTCTAACGAGGTAAAAGAGTTTAGTGTTATTCTGGTATTTTACAATTTAGTCTTCAAGAGGTCTGGGGGTTGGACAATTTTTATAAATATTTGCCGCAAGTAATATGACAAGCTGAATCGATTTTAAGGGGAAAATCAATATCATTGATTGTTTTGAACCTATGGAATGATTTGTGTATGAATGTTAAAAACTATTTATATACAAGTAACTAGTCAGTGCAATAATTATTCATAATTAGGCCGTGGCTTGTATTTATCAAAAAGCAAAGGCGGTCAAGATGAAAATGCGCGCTGTGATAAAGCAAAAAGAAAAGGTGGAATTTAAGGCGAATGCAAATAAATATTAAAATCAAGTTTAAGTCGAGATGGAATGCGTGCTATTGTAAGATAAATGAGTGAGTTGTAAAGGTTTACAAACATAAGAATTTATATTTAAGGTATTTGACATAGAGAGGAGGTCGATACAGTCACAATATCCATCACCTCCATCCGAAATTCAATCACACCACTGGATAGCTAGTAAAGTAAAGACTGCAACACATATTTTTATATACAAACTATCAGCCGTTACTAGAGGTATTCATGTAAAAAAACCAATGAGTCCAAAACACAGCCCCCCGCCCCCATTTTAATATTTTAATAAAAATATAGAACATCCTAGTTTCTTTGGAGGATACAATTAAAAAAAGATGGGAAAGATATTTTGAAAACCTAATGAATGAAGAGAATAATTGGAGTGGAGTGTTGGAAGATGTTCCATTGAATATGGGAGTTGTTAGAGAGATAGGCATAGAAGAAGTACAAAAGGCTGTCCAAAGTATGAGAAACGGTAAATCGGTTGGACCAGATGAGATACCAATAGAAGTGTGGAAGTTTCTGGATGTGGATGGATGGACGTGGCTGTCTTTGTTCTTCAATAAGTTGTTACAAGAAGAGGCGATCCCTGACGAATGGTGTATCAGTTCGCTGGTGCCTATTTTCAAAAACAAGGGTGATGTACAGGACTGTAACAGTTATAGAGGAATAAAGCTCATGTCACACAGCATGAAAGTATGGGAGAAGATTGTTGCTAGACGAATGAGAGAAGAGACGAATGTGACAGAGAATCAGTTTGGGTTCATGCCAGGACGTGGAACAACGGATGCCATATTCTCACTTCGCCAACTTTGCGAAAAGTACAAACGAGTACATAAGAACTTGCATATGGTGTTCGTTGATCTGGAGAAGGCATATGATAGGGTACCCCGTGAAGTCTTGTGGTGGGCTTTGAAAGAGAAAAGAGTGCCTGGGAAATACCTGCGTCTTATCCGTGCTATGTACGGTAGAGCAACTACATACGTTCGCTCCGCAGCCGGCGAAACTAACAAATTCAATGTGGGCGTAGGTTTGCATCAGGGATCGGCTTTAAGCCCTTTTTTGTTCCTCCTGGTAATGGATGCACTGACATCAAACATACAAGAGGAAGCACCCTGGTGCATGCTGTTTGCCGATGACATTGTGCTTGTTGGAGAGGATGGAGCTGAGGTACAGAGAAGGCTAGAAATATGGCAGGAAAAACTGGAAAACGCAGGGTTGAAGATCAATAGGACCAAAACAGAACATCTGTTCTGTGATTTCGGGGATCCATCCAGTTTTTCTTCGATTGTCTTAGATGGTGTTTCCCTTCGAGTCTGCTCAGATTTCCGTTACCTCGGCTCTATCTTCCAAAACGACGGCGGCATTGACCGAGATGTTACTAGCAGGATAAATGCAGGTTGGATGAAGTGGAGGCAGGTCTCGGGAACAATTTGCGATGCCAGAATGCCCCTTAAACTAAAGGGGAAGATTTATAAGACGATCGTAAGACCTGTCATCCTGTATGGATCAGAGTGCTGGGCCACCAAAGGGGAGAATGAAAGGAAATTGCATGCAGCGGAGATGCGAATGTTGAGATGGATGTGTGGAGTGACAAAATTGGATAAGATTAAGAATGAGTATATTAGAGGAAGTGTGAAAGTAGCACCAGTGACCGAGAAGTTAAGGAGTGGAAGGTTAGCCTGGTATGGACATGTAATGAGAAGGGAGGATAGCCATGTATGTAAGAGGGTTCTAAATATGATGGTAAGCGGCAGGGCCGGGAGAGGGCGACCAAAAAAAGTGTGGATGAATTGTGTGAAAGAGGATATGTGTATTAAGGGTGTGAATGTAGAAATGACAGCGGATAGAGTGAAGTGGCGAAAGGAAACATGCTGTGCCGACCCCACCTAGTGGGATAAGGGCAAGAAAACAACAACAACAATTAACTGACGCATTGTAAAAGAAGATTCAATCGCCAAGTTTTGAAGATCTTCTATGGTGTCTATAACGGACATTATTCTTCTTTTATAAGTGCTTTTTCATCACTGAAGGTCTACACTCGGTTTTCTGGAACTTCTCCCTAAGCAGAACTGTTCACTAACGGTTTTTATGTCAGTCCATTTATATTACTTTACTAAATGTCTATACTTCTTACATTTTGTGACTATTCAGCTGATTTTGAACTTTGTGCAGCGGTAATAAAGTGCAAATTGACTCTTTGACGTTAGGAACACACCTACATTCCTTAGACAACAAGTACTTATAATTATGTAACTTTGTATATATTAAGTAACTTTGTATATATTAAGAAACTTTATTCAATAGCAATAAAGGTCAAATTGACTACATTTTAGTTAGAAAACGTTTGTATGGGAAACATAAAAGGGCTGTTTTTAGGGTTATAACCTGCAATTATTCGAACTTTTTTCTTAAAAACCATCCTTGGCCTTCAAAAAACATTTTAATAAAAGAATTGTCAAAATTGCACCAGGCGTTGTTGAGTTATACGCTTACCAACACATTTTGCGAATCATTTTTATATTATAGATATAACCCTATCTTCTATGAGAGAGGGAGTCTGTGCCCAGCAGTGGGACATTAATGGGCTGCTACTTACCTTACCTATATACAAGATTCGACCAATTTCATCTGTGTACACTTGAATATGGGACTTAAAATACGGTTATCCAGGAAAAAGGAATTCCATCTCCTTAGTGATTGTTAAGCGACGTTAAAGGAAAATACAAAAATAAGCGGAAAATCAGCGTTTCATCAAAATAACTGAATATTTCCGGAAGCTGTTTCCAATTAAATTTGGACAAATGCGATTCGATGGGCCATCTTCCGACATTGCGTGGAATAATTGGATTTTCATTTGATTTATTGACTTGTTTATTGTAAATAAATGTTGACATTATAAAGATAGACAACTGAATGAATGGAGCACGCTTTATCTATACTTGCATATTATAAAGCGTCGCTTCTGTTTTTACGCAATAAACTCAACTTTACTGACTCAATTTTCCTGCACTTTTCTTCTATAGGTAGACTGAATGATGAGAAAGATTTAAGCATATAATTTGTCAAGGTTTTATATAAAATAGCTTGATATATTACTGTAATTGTTAAGAAGCGGAAATTGCATGCATGGATGGGATATTTCTCTTTTTAGTTTATTGTTGACAGGTATCTTAACTATAATTTCAGCTAATGGTAAGTGATGATACAGTTTCAAATGGAAAAATACTAATCTGGTAACAGGCAATTCACCTCTGATGGTTTTTAAATAGCATCTTAACAGAAAGTTATTCTTTTACTTCGTGGGTGGTAACTAGCCTAGGCCGAAGCCTCAGTAGAAACTCAAAACATAAATAAATAACTAAATAAATAAATTTTTTATTTGCTTTCACACTTTTTACAATAAAATAAATCTGTGAAGCAAATAAGGTTCGCCACTCAGGAAGGACGCTGGTTTTCAGGGAGAACCTAAGTTACTTCACAGACACCGTTGCGACAGTTGACTTAAAATTACAAAAGTAGAATACTGTATTGAAACTATATCCTAGGTTCTAAATACTAACGAATTCACAATTAAAGAAGGGAAAATAAACAACTACAAAATATAAGATATTTCCTCGTGAAAATCGAACTAAAGACCTCTGTTAGTCATGCTGTTACTCAGACAACTGTGCTAGATGCCGTCTTCATGGTAACCGGGTTTTTTATAGCATTGTTGGTAATTTTGCTTGGTGGCAAACCTATAACAGCATTTGGCAAATCGTGAAATATAATTTCAAGGCCACTTAAGCTATATCTTATAAATAATAAAGTCCCCAAGGCTTCTTGTTTCAACAGCAGGAAGACAAAAGCTAAGGGAAACAAAAGATTTGAGAATTTCAAGACAAGATTGTTACTGTATTTAAGTAAATTATATTGAGATGTCTGTTTGTAGCTGTAAACAAACTTCAACTGAGGGAGTGATAATCAACGCCTCACTGCTTTTTTTAAACCATTATTTAATATAAGATTACTGACAATACACAATTTTGTTAAAATCTTTTTAGGCACGTGTTTTTTCTGGGTAGTGAATAAGATTGAGACGTCAATCTCAGCTACGTAACCTCGACTTTGGCTGCGGCTAGTTATCGCCTACCACCCTAGCAGCAAGAATGTCCATGCACTAATATTCTCAATCAGAGAGAAGGGATGGTAGAGTGCATAAACTCGACTTGGGTTGACACCAACTTAGTCGAGTTCAATTCTGTCAAAACATGTTTATTCTCCGCAAAAAAGAGTATCTTCCCATTACTCCTACTTTCCTAAATGTGTGTGTAGCCCACAGCATTGATCCCCTTGGTATAAAATTATCATACGCGCTTAACTTCCTCAACTGCACCCCCTTCCAACTTTTCCAATCACTCTGTACTCATAAATCCTTTTTGCCAGTCTCCTATCATTCATTCTTTCTACGTGCCCAAACCATCTAGGCATACCTTTATCAGTTTTAGTCACTACATCTTCTTTTATACCACAACGTTCTCTTATCACACTATTTCTTACTCTGTCACTCAGCTTTAATCCACTCATACTTCTCAACGCTCTCATCTCTACCGCATTTATTTTACATTTGTGCTTCTTCTGCCATACCCCACTTTCACTACCATACATAAGTGTTGACACCAACACCTCTCCATGCACTGCCAGTCTGGTCCTTTCAGACACCATCTGGCTATTTACATTGATACAGCTTTCAATTCTTTATCAAGCGCAACTTCAATCGAACATGGAATACTGCAGACACCTTTGTGACGGTTCAGCCAATATCGGCTTGATGCCTTGGATTCAGTGAAAGCTCGGAGAATCATAGGCGATAAAAAACTCTATCAAAACGTCGACGTAGCGTTGCCTGTCTGTAGGTGTTCTAGGTTATGTTTTGAAGAGTGTGTGCAGCAACTATATGTCCTTATTTCTCCATCGCCCTTTATCTTCAGATCATCTAGATGATCGGCATCCCTTTGTGATGGACTTTCCACGAATCCGCACTAAACGATTCGACCAGACTTTTCTTATGCGCTCCTTATTCCTAGTCTCCTATTAAAGTCAGGTTGAAAAGGCACCTCTTTGGCAAGCGTGGTCCACCCTAGACTGAGCCAACACTTACTATGAGGTGTGACTGAAGCCAAGCGCATGCCTCATGGACATAAAAAGATGTACAGCAATGCAAGACATTGTATTCCGGTACCAACGCTGGGTCCTGCCTCTTACCAGATTAGTGCGCTTTCATTTTAAGACTATCAGGTGTGATTACAGTCAAGCGCTATCCTGTCACCAATAAAAAAAAGTAGTAGTCGATGTAGAAGTAGATGTAGATATAGACTACATATGTGTTTGTGTAAAACTACAATATCTTCCTACACAAATGACGAATCTTTCCATAAAATTGAAGAAATTCTATAAAATGACGAATCTAACGTGGCCTTAATTTCTTTAGTTGAGAAGGATAATACTCTAAAACTCTACCACTGTTAAACTTAACTGTGTGATATATAAAAGATTTTACGTAAAAAGGATAATAAACATCGCTCCACCTCTTCAAATATGTGATGTGTGTAAAAAATTATGGTAGACTCGAGGAATGTGACGCAAATAATTTGCCTAATATTATACGGGAAAGGCGAACGGTTTTTCGCACTTTAAATTTACTGGAAAATGATATATTGTGTGTTGAGGTGATATTTTATCGTGCGGAAATTATTTTACAACGCAACGGTTTGATTAATTACACAGACACAATAAATATTCCTACTATTAGTCCACATTCACCCTCTTCATATGTATTTCGTTTGAACGAAAGTATTTATGGCATTATAGTTAAAAAAACGTTAAATCTTTGTCGTTTGTTTGTCTTAGTTCCAGCTTCTATAAGGATGGGAGAGATTTTGACTGTCAACTGGTAACTAAGGATATTTTTATTTCTATATTAATACGTAAATCTTTGTGCACCTTTTTACGAAAATTGCGCTGACGGAGGAGTATGATATTTCGCACACTTCTAGTTTATACAGAGAAGAATTGCATAATGATAATATATTTTTAATTGTGCGTAAAAATATATTAAAACATTACATTCTCCATCATGTATTTCAGACACACGCGTATATACTCTTTTGTTTAATGTTGAAATCTGTGGTTAAATTGAGAATGGATAAATAGTGTTTGTTAGACATTTAGCAAACTATTAAAGAGATGTTTTTATAAAAAAAAATCGTTTAAAGAGATACTTTGTATCATTAATGAATAATTTTAAACACTTTTTGGCTTTTTTAATATAAATTTGATGAAAAAAATATATAATCTAACAGTGTAGCCTTGGCGAAATCATTAACTACTTTTAATAGTTTTCAAACTTATAATCCATAATATGTATGAATAGCAAAATTTGTTGGTAAGCGCATAACTCAACAACGCCTGGGTCAATTTTGACAATTTTTTATTGTAAATGTTTGTTGAAGTCCAAGAACGGTTTTTACGGCGAGAAAAGTTCAAATAATTGCCGGGAAAAACCCTTAAACAGCCCTTTTCTATTCCCATACAAACGTTTTCTAACTAAAATGTAGAGTCAATTTGACCTTTATTGCTATTCAATAAAGTTCATAATAAATTATAAGTACTCACTCTAAGCAATGTAGGTGTGTTCTTAACGCTAAAGAGTCAATTTGCACTTTATTACGGCTGCACAAAGTTTAAAATCAATTGAATAGTCACAAAATGTAAGACCTAAAGATATTTAGTACTGCTGTAATTTCATTTCGAAAATCATTCGTAAAACTGAAATCTGCCACATTCCAAATCTTTTCGACAGAACGAAGTCTGTCGGGTCAATAATTATGGTAAAATTTCTACCAATGGGGACCAACAGTTATAGAAAAATCCGAAATTAAGCAGTGCAAAAGTTTTTGTTACCAGATTTGAACTGAAAACTTGTTTAGCATCGTTATGATTTGATGGTCAATGAAACGAAAAAGCGAAAGTAAAGAGAGACACATACATTCATAAGATTTCAGGAAATTATACAGTGGTATATTATTTCATCCACAATTCCTCGGTGGCTGGAGACTAAGGTCTTCGAACAGTGCATGTTGCCAGCGATTACATATGGTTCCTAGACATGACAGCTGACTATGGGCCTCGTAAAAAGACTCAGAGTCCCTCAGCGGGCAAAAGAGGCGCCTATGCTCGGGGTTTCTTTACGTGATCAAATCATAAATGAGGAGATCCGTAGGAGAACTAAAGTCACCGACGTAGCCTACCGAATTGCAAAGCTGAAGTGGCAATGGGCAGGGCACAGAACTGATGGACGTTGGGGCCCTAAGGTGTTCGAATGGCGTCCAGGCACCGGAAAACGCAGCGTCGGTAGACCCCCAGCATCAGGTGGGTCGATGGCAACCGCTGGATACAAGCGGCGCAAGATAGGGCTCAATTGGATTTCATTAAGAGAGACCTTTGTTCAGCAGTGGAGGTCCATCGGTTGAGACAACGACGATACAGTGTTTGTTATGGCATAGTTGGATTTAACATTACTAAAACCCACAATTGTCCTCTCGCAGACATTTTACATTCGTCTCATTATTTTGCCAACATTTTTGAAGGCTTCGCTTCTACAACGTGTGAATTACACACTAGATTTGTTTACGCTTTTATCCACTTGTTATACCTAATACAGGACATTTTGAATAAGAAGCAGATCAACTACTCTAAACCGACGAACTTATATGAAAGGTTTAATGAGAATGAAGGAAGTGAAGGAGATATGCATGTGAAAGGACTGGGAATGGGGGGTGATGAAAAAATGCTTGCAATATAAAAAAAAACAACATTTTCACTTTCCCTTTGAAACTAATTCTACCTGTCACACATTTGATGTTAATCCCATCGTTTAGAAATCAATTAAATTTACAAGTTCAGAAATTAAATGAAATTTGAGTGTTACATTTTCATATTTGTTTGGGTTTTGAATGTAAAACTTTAATGTTGGTCTAATTGTTCAGAAATTCAATTAAATTTAGTGGATTGTTTGCTATTTTTAATTTGTTTTGACATTGACAACAAACACTTTCTGATCGCAACAACAATTTAATGTACTTTGGCGAGAATCTGGTCGTACAGGCGTTATTTTGATTATATATGATCCCCTTTATTCATAACCAAGCCCTGGACATCTTATTTTAAACGAAATCCGTGGTCATGACGAAGAAATGACTCAACCTAAACTGTTTATCTCTCTGTAGGTATCCCTTTTTTTATAGTGGTCAAATTTGTTAAATCTTTTTCTCTAACGCTTCTTTTTATCTCGGGTCAGCTAGTTTATCACAATTATAAAATTTCTCAGTACTTTTGTTAAAAAGTACGTCTACGAGCTGGTCTCTGAAATCTTGACCCGTCAGCTGCACGTCCTGTTGGAATGAATTTACAATGTGATTGATGAGGTTATTACACTCCGGGTATATTGTAAGGCGAGCTGAAAGATTATAGTCGGATTTATTCTAAGCTTTTATCAGCGACTTGGGTTTTCTTTAGTAAAATATTTTATTTGTTAACAGGTTCCGTCTGTCCCTTAGATTGTCCGGCCGCGTTATTTCTTTGCACCCATAATTTTGCTATGCTTTTTAACGGAAATAAACGTCGCCTGCCCCGCACTGCACAAACGTTTTTGCGTCGATTGTCCCGGTCGAATAACGTTAAAGAGGCTCTTGGGACTTAAATGCTCATGATAGACTACCAAATGTTATGATTTTTATGTTTGCTAATACTTAAACGATACAATGTTGTCGTTTGTTCATTAAATTAAGACTATGGTCAATGGTAAGCATCATATTGTACTAAACTTTGGGATTTGGGAGACTTAAAAATTAAAACTTACCTAAAGGGTAAGTAGCAGCCCATCAACGTTCCACTGCCGGACATAGGCCTCCTCATTCATACGAGAGAGGGTTGGCAGGAATAGTATACAAGCGTATTCTCTATTTCTTCACTCTCATAGTCCGACGTGACAATTCGACACGATGTGAGATTACTTCAAGGGTATTCATTGTTATTTACACCACTTATATAATCACTAAAAAACATTCACTGTTTATAAAATACCACATAAAAACTTAACGACCTTCAACGCAACTCGCGCATCGTTAGTAACGGTCATTTTGTAACTGATTGATTTTCATTTCTATTGCATGGTGTTATCTCTACGCATATTGTATTACGACAGTTACCGAAAAGCGAAATAGATAATATTACATTATAAATTAAAGATAATGGTTATATTGTTGTCTTCACACTAAAAAACCTTAACAATTTACAATGGCAACAGCCTTATTGTTTTTTGGAAGAAAGAATAAAAGACTACAAAAGAGTTTAAGCTTTGATTATGTTGCCCTGTTAAATCGATGGATGACAAAATTAATCTCCCAGTCTCATCAATTATCTCCCAGTGATTGCTTCAAATCCAATTCGGTGAAATTAAATTCCGATCGTAGTATACATATACAGGGTTATTCATAATTCAACATATTGCAAATAGGGTGAGTATTAACGTTAATTTGAAGCCCCACATGCATTATACAGCAGTAAACCATATTATGTGCTATTTAACTTTTTTCAAAATAAATCGAAATTGCACTTTCAATAGTAGAGAACAAATCAAGAGCGTCCTCGGGAGCGTGGGTGGCGACCATGTCCTCGACTTCGCCTATATTACTGAAAAAGTAGCATTTTCAGTAATATAGTAGTACTGAAAGTAGCTACTGAAAGTCGCGGGTTCAGCTAGTATACACTCATCACGATATCTCTGGAACTATAAGGCGTAGAGGCTTGAAATTTGGTTGGAATATTCCTTTTGCCGAGTAGAGATCTAATAGGAACGGATTATGCGAAATTCCACCGGAAAGGGGAGTTGCGGGGGTGTTAATTAAAAAAAATCTAATTTTCACATAAAAAAAAAAGTTCAAGCTTCACATTTACAAACTCTATATTTTATGGTATGTAAAACAACTTTTTTGGCATAATGAAAAGTAAATTTTAGGAAATTCTACCCTCAAATGCGGGCAATGCGGGTATGTTTCATATTTGTGTATGTAACAATTTGTCTAAATTAATGAAAATGCTACCAAAATATATATATATATATATATATATATATTAGCGGGTTCAGCTAATATATATATGTATAAGAATAGCAGCGTGAGATTGTCTTTAGCCTAAGGCGCCACTTAAATCCATTACTTGACATACAAGGTTATTCTTACACGTGATACATTTCCCTTTTATATAAAGCATTTTCTCATATTATATTGTATCTAGGTAGATTTGCTCGTTAGATAACGTTATATATGACAAATTATATCGTAATAACAAAAAGTCCTTTCATGGGAAAGGTATTTGTAGTCGTTACATCATCTCGTATTATGTTACGAACAAAACATGCTTGATTTGTATAGGAAAAGGGAGTTTGAATTATGTTATCTATGATACTGGAAGTAATAACAAAATTATTGTATTTCGTTGTTACTTATACATACATACATAGCATCACTCCTCATTCCCATACAACGTCAAAGGGGAAGACAACGTCTTTCCACTTGTCACGATCCTTGCATATCTCCTCCGCTTCTTTCATTCTCATTAAACCTTTCATACAAGTTCGTTGGTTTAGAGTACTCTTGACCTGGCCCTTATTTAAAATAGATTTGGGTCAGGAACGTTCGCCTTGGTCTTCCTCTTCCAACTTTCGCATTCACTCTTGACTCACAAATCCTCTTTGTCAGTCTCCTTTCATTCATTCTCTCTACATGCCCAAACTATCTCCATTTTAGTCACTATATCTTCCTTTATACCATAACGTTCTCTTATCACACTATTTCTTTGTCACTCAGTTTCAATCCACTCATACTTCACAACGCTCTCATCTCTACCACATTTATTTTTCTTTTATGATCCTTCTGCCATATCCAACTTTTACTGCCATACATAAGTGTTGGCACCAACACTCCAGCATGCACAGCCAGTAGCTCTTTAAGTCACCATCTGGAAATTCATAAAGGCGTGCAGAGTACTATTTACCATATACCCTGCATTCACTCACCTTTTATACCTTCTTTGGACTTCCACAACTAATTCAAAACCAAACTTAGCCAAATAAGTCCAGACGTTCAGAGTTTTAGCGACATTAACCAACAGCACTTGATTTTTATACATATAGACATAATTATTAAGAAATTTCTAGCTTCAGCTATGTCACGTATTTCTCCACAAAAACTTTTCGCAGTATTGTACTTGATTTCTAAAGGCTTTGCTCATATAAACGAGGACGTTGACCGTGTCTTATTATACGAGAAATTCAGCCCTTTTTGGGCGCAGATTGTTTATAACTTTAATATTAAGCACTAGTCTGAGACAATTTATGTCCAAGGTCATTTTTGAAATCTTAATTGAAGAAATTCATTATGAATTTTATGAAATAAAGACGAATACTTTTGTAATCAAGATCATGTTACATAGTGAACTTTTATAGCTTCATTTTGTCTGTTTATTTATCGCACTAGTAATGCCCTGCGGCTTCACCTGCGTAGATACCGATCCTGTGGCAGTAGGAGGTACGACAATAGTCAATTTAAAAATACTCTACCAGTACTTGTTAGCTTTATGGAAATAAAAAACAGTATAAGTATATCGCTAGGTATGGTTGGTATCCTTGGAAAATGAGCCAACTTACCAGTCACAGGCCCAGTTATAAGGGTCGCTACAATTTTCTTTACCTTGACATTTTTTAATTCATTATATCTTTTGAATGGAATGTCCGATTTTAATTATTTAAAAAGTTTTTTACGGGTATTGAAAAGGTCTGTAACAAAATATTTAATAGGTTGAGGATTAATACAGATGTATGAATAATATGGTCTGATTATTATCGGCACTTTTATTAACTTTTAAAATGTAAAAAAGTACTTATAGTAGCATAACTATAGTATTTGGATATATAGTATCCTGGACTTTTATGTAGATATTAATACGTTCTATAATACTGTAGAACATTTTTTTGTACTATCATCAGTAGTTTTCCCAGCGCACGCGATGACAGATTTTATGTGACCAATTTTTTCACACCTTGGGTTTCATTAATGCAATTTTATTACGGATCCCTAATTTTTTTGAGAAAGTAACATAGCCTATATCACTCAGTGAAAATCTAGCTTTCAATGGTGAAAAAAAATTTTGAAATCGTTCCAGTAGTTTTTGTGTGGAAACGTTTACAAAGCACCCCACGCTTTAAGTGCAATGCAATTTCATATATGATTCATTGAACATTGGATCTGTTAGTACCTTAGGCGATAAGAATTTTTACACGAATAAAACATTACTTCGTGTAAAAGCAATCTATTCCTGACAGAGTTGTTTGTTCAAGGCGTGTTAACACATATTATACAGTAGGGCCATTTTGAATAAAGCTCCACCCACGTGTCTTACGATACTTTTACACAGAGTATATTTTTATAATAGTACTTTATATTATTTAATAAATTATAATATTACTTTAAATTATTATCCTTTCTTTATATAGTACCAGCAATGCCCCATGGTTACACCCGCGTAGATACCGATCTCAAGCTTAGAGCTCAGAGTCACTCAGCGTGCGATGGAGAGGGCTATGCTCGGAGTTTCTCTACGTGATCGAATCAGAAATGAAGAGATCCGTAGTAGAACCAAAGTCACCGACATTGTCCTACGAATCGCGATCGGCACTTAGTCCGAAGGACCGATGATCTTTGGGGTCCGAAGGTGCTGGAGTGGCGACCCCGCACCGGACGGCGCAGTGTAGGCAGACCCCCCACAAAGTAGACCGATGATACAAATAGGGTCGCCGGTAGCCACAAGATCGGGCCTTGTGGACGTCATTACGTGAGACCTATGTCCAGAATGGACCTCCATCGGTTGAAGGGACGACGACGACGACGAGATACCGATCTCGTAGCAGTGGAAAGTCTAGTAAGTAGGCCTACACTTAGTTCTTAATCACTTCCTTTCGCATTATTAAATACAATAAAATTAAAAAACCTTTTATTCGATTCGCACTTAACTACATACAACAATGGACAAATATACTAGATACATTATAGATAAAATTTTATTATAGTTAAATGTGACACCGACTTGGGAGCACCGCTCAGCTACTAATGTTGGCTTTAGCCCAACGCTGGTTTTCAGCGGCGACCCAAAATATATCCTATTATAAATAAATATCCTATATAAAGATAAATAAATAATAATAAACAATAAATGAGACAATCAATATACAGATTTTACTTTACAACGAATATATATCTAGCCAATACATTTTTAAAATTGTAACATCATTTACGTGGAATATCCGACATTAGTAAATTAAAAAATACTCTACAGATATTGAAAGATTTTTTGAAATCGGACACAATGGCGTTCAGTGAATGGGCCACGGTTGATTTGCATAAAAGTAAGCAAAAGTACAACACTAGTGTGGAGTTCAGAGATTATGTGAGATTCTATTCCAAGGATTTGAAAAAGAAATGTGTTTTTGCTAAATCGCAACACATAAAATGTAAGACAAAAAATAGTACTAATGTAATTACAACAACTTGTAAAATAATTAATGATGAAACAGTAAAAGCAACTCCGCGTTTTAATGAATTTAATTTAATATTAGAGAATAAAACAATTTCGTCAGACTTAGAGGATGCTAATACTTTTGAAGAGTTTTTTACAGAAATTCCTGTGTCAACTACTACATCACTTAACTCTACTGAACATTTGTAAAACAAAAGGTATAGTATAATGTTGAAGATTACTTAAGCGATAGAAATGTTTGGACTTGATTCCAGTTGCTCAGAGAAGCATTGTAGCATACAACTATCTTTAAAAGAGTAACCGTTGAGTTTCTTGCCGATTTCTTCTCAGCGGATTCAACTTTCCGGACCGGTGGTAGATTTGTTACCAATTGACGATTCAAAAGTGCTTTTTAAGCCTTCTTGATTAAAGAATATTTTGATTTTGTTTTTGGTGTCATATATACTGTAAACACTTTAAATTTTGATGATAATTATAATAATTGTGTAATAAATTGACGTTCATAAGTGTTGCTTAGCAGCCTAAATTGGAGAAGAAAATAGATAAATTAAAAATAAATATTTACCGTGTTTATAACGTGTAGAGGCGTCCAGCACACGAAAAACTCCAGTATAATTACGAACAGCATTCTGATGACCTGAGGAAAAATATCAGTTTAAACTATTTTATTGCAGTCCAAATAGGGCAAAACTAAATGGTTTAGAATTGCCTCAATTCTCTTCATTCCTTCATTCCTCATGCCTATGGGTCAGCTACAGACATGAAGTCCTGGGTTGTAGTCCCTGGTCGTTTGAACTCAAAAACGGATATTGATTTTTTAACAGAGTTAAAAAAAGAGGTTATCAGTTCATTTGTATGTTTTTATTTTTGTTGCCTCATAACTTTCGATTGGGTGAACCGATCTTGATAGTTCTGTTTTGGTCTAGTTCTGATGATGAAATTCATGAGAAAATCTTAAATTTGCATTAAGCATGTGCGCAACAAATGGACGAATTCGATGAGTCCTTTTTTATTGGAAAGGATATACTTCACCGGTTGTTTAGTGATAGTTTTGTTAGGTTTTGACCATGGGATCCATGACAAAGTAACGGAACTCTTTAATTCTTAGGAGCAAATGAACGATACTCGACAAAATCTTTTACAGACTAACCGGATATTAGAGGCACCTACCGTAACGTAGTTATAGTCAAGTAATTATCGTAGTTAAATATGATGATCAATGGAACTCTTCAACGGCTTACAGTTAGGGTGCGATTTGTGGCAGAATATCTAACTGCCTGTAATCAAATTGCAAAAATCTTACGTTTGTTGCTGCATTGCAATATAATATGCGAAGCTATGGTAGCCTGGTGGTGGGGGGGGGGGGACTTTTTCGTATTAGTGATGAATGACTTTGATTACTATATAAAACACAGTTGCGGTTTCTATCCCGGGTGTGACGGTACCAATGTAAAGTTATTTAAACTTAGTTTACTAAACATTTTAAATTTCAATATAGTTAATTTAGCGGTGCAGCGTGAGCATCGTCATCGTCGCTTCAACCGATGGACGTCCACTGCTGCACATAGGTCTCACGTAATGACGTCCACAAGGCCCGATATTGTGCCGCCTGGCACAAGCGGCTACCGGCGACCCTCTTTATATCATCGGTCCACCTTTTGCTCCCAAGGTCCATCGGTCCTTCGGATTATGTGCCCCACCAATTGCCACTTCAGGTTCGCGATTCGTAGGACTATGTCGGTGACTTTGGTTCTACTACGGATCTCATCATTACTGATTCAATCACGTAGATAAACTCTGAACATAACCCTCTCCATCGCATGCTGAGTGACTCTGAGCTTCCGCATGAAGCCCATAGTCAGCGACCACGTCTCAGAACGTGGTGAGTATATGCTCTATTAAGCCTCTCCCCTATGAGTGAGGAGACAAGGCTACGAAGAATTGAACATGTACCTGTCAAGAATGAAATATTATTGATATTCGGGAGTAAAACTCAAACACTTTATGTAGAGCAGTAAAGCCATAAGCTCTGCAGAATTTGACGGTTAACTTATCTCTTACCAGGTTAAAGCACTTCATTAGAAATAGTATCATCACTAACCCGACATCACAATCAAGTGTATGATGTTTACCTTCCAAATGTTAATTCTGATGTACTTAGGCGTTTTAGAGACATAATTAAATGACAGAGAATAATCTAAGCAAATATTTGGACCTTCGCTAAAATATTATTATGAGAGAAGCCGTAGGTGTGGACTTGAATGAAATACAAGTTCTTAGAATAAGATTGTGATATTTTATATCCAGGCTTTGATTACTTCGAATCACGTACACGTTGGGTCAGATTTCTCTAGTTCAACTTCATAATACTTTCTTGTTTGTTTGAGATAAGCGCGAATATTAGTTTTTCTTTTATGTATTGTGTACATATTAGTGTATAATTATGAAATTCATGGAGCCGCTAAGGAAAGCCCTCACAAGTCTTTATTTTACGCGACAGATTCACCAATTGCCGCTATATTCCAACTAATTTCCAGAAAACTTTACAATTTTGTATAGTTAAATCTTCCTTATTAATCACTTTATCTATTTTGATAACTTCTTTAAAATCTGTTGAGTAGTTTTCAATTTTTTCGCGAACAAACACATAGAAGCAGCGGAGAATAATAAAATATATCCTCTGGAACTTTCTTAAAAACTTCGTGTTGTCTGTTAAGATACTTATTTATTTCGTTTAAATTTCTTAATACTTTTATAAAAGCCATTTATTTCACTGGGAATTGCATTTAAACACCCTGGTTGATAGTTATACTTCAAACAGGAGAGTAGGATTCGTTGAGGAATAGAATCCCCGCTAAAACCCAGCGGGACTTTCAGCGTCCTGAACAGAAACACCAGAGGTCCAATGGAGACATTACTCTCTGAGACCCCGGACGTCGTCTGTTACGATCATTCAGAATGGTTCCCGATCTCCTCCTACGGTCAGAGGTAGTCTCAGCTGCAGCTTCCCTCTCCCTCTTTGATGCCACCTTCTGTAAGATGATATTCTCACAGAAGGAAGATACCATCTGCCAACCACTTTTACTGCTGAGCATAATTGAGACTAGGCTCATCAGTGAGAGCTTCCTGCCAACCAGAGACATCGGAGGATGCCGTTGGGGTCCCAACGAAGATAACTCATTTAGAGAAATCGTGATGAAACCTGCATACCCCGGGAGTAATACTGTATGGTGGGTCTACCTCCTAAAACCACCTTCTCTCCGATAACCGAGAAGTCCTGTGCCAGAAGAGGGACGTATATAGTCTGCTACTTACAAGTGTGATGCAAGTGTGGTGTTGTTCAATAAATTAATAAATAAATATTGTGATCTGGTGTATTTTGTTTGCTGTAATTGAAAAATAAATAAAGCTGTACCTTGCGTTTAGCTTCTATGCTTTTATCTATATGAGTTGATCGTACGACGTGTCGAAACTCGAAGTCTGTGTGAAGCCAACAAGTCTGCGTCTTCCTCTCCACGTCCAGCTTAGATTCAGTTTCCTGTTGAAATTATTTTGGATAAACATAGTTTTATTATACATCGACATAGATTTCGCTAGCCTCGCTGGCGCAGTAGTTCGAATACTCGCTTTGCTATCAGAGGTCTCGGATTTAATCCCTGGTGAAATGAGGCTTTGGCCGTGATTAGTTACCACCCTGCCAGAAGAGATGTACTACGAAACAAAGAAATTTATGTTCCGGTACGATGCTGTATAGAAAACATAAGAGGTGATTAGCCTTTTCACCAAATTAACGAGCTTCCATCTCGTACTGCATCATCATTTACCATCAAGTGTGATCTCAGTCACGCGCTAATCAGTCGTCAATAACTAAAAAAAAACATACTTATAAATAAAACAAACCAATGATGCTGCTACACTGTTGTTTAAAAATGTTTATAAAGATTATCGAACATTTCCTAACATTGATTACAATATAAAAAAATGTTTGCATGTTAGGTAATATTAGTAAACATTTCAAAATGAAATTGTTATTAAACTGCGAGCCGATTCCATGTTTTCAAGTGTTATAAATGTTTGTAAACATTGCAGTGTGTGAGCACTTAAAACATCTAACAATTTCGAACATAATGTAAAGATTTTTAATACCTGTGTGACAGCACTATAACAAACACAATGCAGAACTATTATCAATAAAAGAATGAAAAGGTTATCTTCTAAAATGTCTCTGGTTTGCCTTCTTTAATAATATTAAAGTGTAGATAATTAAATAACTAAAAGCTTATAAACATATTGTAATTTTGTGGAAAGAGTACAAGCATTGAATACTGATTACTATTATATAAAATCAATTTTCATCAGATTAAAAACATAAGCCTTTTCTAAATAATCCTGAGTAATAAGACTATTTAACATTCCTCTTTGTACATACATACATACATAGCATCACGCCTCATTCCCTTCGGGGTATGCAGAGACAACATCCTTCCACTTGCCACGATCCTTGCATATTTCCTTCGCTTCTTTTACTCTCATTAAACCTTTCATGCATGTTCGTCGGTTTAGAGTACTCTTGACGTGGCCCTTATTTAAAATGTCCTGGATTTGGTCCAGGAACGTTCGCCTTGGTCTTCCCCTGCCAACTTTCGCATTCACTCTTGACTCATAAATCCTTTTTATCAGTCTCCTTTCATTCATTCTCTCTACATGCCCAAATCATATAAGCATACCTTTCTCAATTTTAGTCACTACATCTTCTTTTATACCATAACGTTCTCTTATCACACTATTTCTTACTTTGTCACTCGGTTCACCGTATTTACCTTACCATTTACCATATTCCCTGCGTTCACTCTCCTTTCAATATCACTTTCACATGTTCCATCTTTTGTAAATTCCTCTTTGTAATTCAAATCATACCAAAATCTCATATATTTTACTCTATTCATTTTAATTTAATTATTGTTTTGAAACATGAAATGTAGTCAGTCATATTGCGATTGTGTATTATTTTGCTTTGAATTAACTTTTTGGGTTTCATCTCAAAACAGTCTTTGTCACTGACATTCTAAACGGCTGGAACGATTTAGTTGAAATTCTTTGTGTGTCTTCAGCTGTATTTGAGATTGGCTTAGATTCACAATTCAATAAGGAATTTACCTACATCTCCATGGGATTATGCAGAAAACTAATGGTATTCTTTAAATCTTTCTTTAATATATCATTGGGAATGAAAAAATATGATATATTGCTATATTTAGAAAATCTGTAAAACCTTACTTTTTAGGATAATAAATCAGTGTTTCTTGTCACAGCTATAAGCTGTGGCAGCTGAAAATCCTTTGTCATTTCCGTCATGTTTGATGTTTAAAAATTCTGTTTTGAACATTTTAAAGCGAAAAAGTATCGAATGAAAAATTTGTATCCTATACTGCCTGCAGCCACTTTTAATAGCTCATGTGCGTTTATTTGAAATTTGAGTTTTAGATGGATAAATTCCAACAACTCAATTTTATAAAACAATAGCTTACAATTTGTGCTACTACGTGTTGGCTTTTGTATATTTGATCAAACTAGTGCTCCTCGAACATTAAAAAGTAAAGTAAAGTAAGTAGCAGCCCTTTAACGTCCCACTGCTGGGCACAGGCCTCCTCACTCCGAGGAGCGAGGGTTTTTAGAGCATAGACCCACCGCGCTGCTCCACTGCGGATTGGCAGGCATAGTACACAAGTGCACTCTCTATTCCTTCACTCTCATAGTGCGATATGACGGGAATCCGACACTACCGGAGAGAGATCAGGCGCAGGACCGACGGCTTAACGTGCTCTCCGAGGCACGGGGGTGGATTACACCGCAACTTCCCAACTTCGGGCAAATATTGAGAAAATCTTAATAGAAAACTCAATATCGATTTTTGAATTGGCCCGACCCGGGACTCGAACCCAGGACCTCATGTCTGTAGTCGAACATGCTAACCAATAGACCAATGAGGCAGTTCCTCGAACATTATTTAGTCGAAATTCAAGCATTATTAAAGATTTATTATCAAAAACTACACTCATAAACAGTTGTTGCAAACTTATACAAATATAAAAATTAGTCTTTATTTCCATATGTCACGGTATCGTACACGGTTTGAAAATTTCGATAATTATTTTATGAATCTGTTTGTTTTAGTTTGAATGTATGAAGGTTTGTATGAAAGAGAAAACATAAAATGTTACGTCAAAATCATAACAAACTTTAGGTAAACGTAACCACTGTTGTACTTTTATTAATGTAACCTTCTTCGTGCCTTTGACAGTAAAAACTTTTCCAATGAAAACTTCATAGTGCCATTGACAGTAAAAACTTTTCCAATGAAACCTTCATAGTGCCATTGGCAGTAAAAACTTTTCGATTGATGGCTTCTTAGTGCCTTTGACAGTATAAACTTTTCCAATGAAACCTTCTTAGTGCATTTGACAGTATAAACTTTTCCAATGAAACCTTTTTAGTACCTTTCACAGTATAATCTTTTATAACGAGACCTCCTTAGTGCTTTTGGCAATATAAACTTTTCCAATGAAACCTTCATAGTGCCTTTGGCAGTATAAACTTTTGTAACGAGACCTCCTTAGTGCTTTTGACACTATAAACTTTGCCAATGAAACCTTCATAGTGCCTTTGACAATAAAAACTTTTCTAATGTAAACTCCTCAAGGCTTTTGACAATATAAACATTTCCAATAAAACCGTCTTAGTGCCTTTGACAGTATAAACTTATCCAATGAAACTTTTTTAGTACCTTTGAGAGTATAATCTTTTGTAACGAGACCTTCTTAGTGCTTTTGACAATATAAACTTTGCCAATGAAACCTTCATGGTGCCTTTGGTAGTAAAAACTTTTCCAATGAAACCTGCATAGTGCCTTTGACAGTTAAAACTTTTCAAGTGAAACCTTCATAGTGCCTTTGACAGTGATAACTTTTCCAATGAAACCTTCATAGTGCCTTTAACAGTGATAACTTTTCCAATGAAACCTGCATAGTGCCTTTGACAGTAAAAACTTTTCAAATGAAACCTTCATAGTGCCTTTGACAGTAAAAACTTTTCCAATGAAACCTTCTTAGTGCCATTGACAATAAAAACTTTTCGATTGAAGGCTTCTTAGTGCCTTTGACAGTATAAACTTGTCTAACGAAACCTTCTTAGTGCCTTTGATAGTATAAACTTGTCTAATGTAATCTCCCTAGTGCTTGTGACATTAGAAATACTTTGCTTAACGTATTAATATAAAGATAACATGTTGTTTAATTTAATTTTAGATCTAATTAACAATAAAATTATAATTTACTATTAAATATATGACTGATAAACTTTTTATTACCAATCTAAGACTAAGTGTTTACTTTATAAAGTTACAATTTTAAAATAACACTCTTTTTTAAATTTATACTTTAATATTCTTTGTTAAACATCGAAAAAATTATTAATTACAGAATTTATTAATACATATACAATAAAATATTCATTATAAATGATGTTTTCTTTTGAATATGTGATTTATTTGTACAGCTATCATGTGGGTGTAATTTAAGCCTCGTGCCATTATATAAATGATTTAATCCGGGATAATTTGCTGTTGCGGTGAAACCTTTGTTTTAGAGATTATGGAGATGGAGCAATCTAGTTATACAATGGTTAAATGTGAGATTTAGGGCTTATTATCATACATAAATGTATTCATTAAAATTAATAAATACCGCCTAACTAGCATAACTATAATATAATACAAATATAGTGTTTTCAGGAATAACCTTGGACTCTTAACAACTCTTTTAAGGGTAACTGTATACGTATTCTATAATAAACTCCCACAAGACGTTCAAGAGATGTCAATTAATAAATTCAAAGTCTTTGTTAAAAGAAAGTTAAGTATTATAAGTTGTAAGATTACCTAGACGATAGAAACGCCTGGGAGTGAACGAATTGCTCTAATTTGAATTAAAATATAGTAAACTAATATGATATTGTAATGATGATGGTAACAAAAAAAATACCCAACTGAGTTTGTTGCGAGTTCTTCTCGGTTCAGGACTCGACGGAACCCTCGTAACTTTAGATTTTAAGCCGTTCTGGAATACTATCATCAGGCGTATATTAGAATCAGAGTATGGAAAAAAATATAATTTGACGATTCAAAAGTGCTGTAATATGCCTACTTGAGTAAAGATATTTTTGACTTGATTTGATATATTGAATAACATTTTATATATATGTAATAATATCAATTTATACAGCAAAAAGAGGGAAACACAAAGTTTTACCACAAGAAATAAAACCAAACTTGCAATGCCATATTTTAGAGTGAAGAAGGTTCAGAAATCACTTCTAGGTTTGCCTCCACATGGTTTTAAGAAATATTTATTTATTATTTGGGAAAAAAACAATTATTATACAACTTAAAAACTACATTACAACTAAATACACAAAAATCAATCAAGTTTTCACTAATTACCAACACACCAATACAAAGCTATAATATATTAAAAAAAAGTAAGTAAGTAACAGCCCTTTTAACGTCCCACTGCTGGGCACAGGCCTCCTCACTCCAAGGAGCGAGGGTTTGTAATATATTAATAGATTATATTTTATATAAAATGCAATGTATATAAAAGGCAATTAAAAATAATAAGCAAAAAGTTTAACACAAAAAAATAACAAAATAACTTTATATTAAACATTGATATAGACTATCCTGAAATATACAATTTTCATTATAAATGCGACATGCTCGATAAATGAATGTATTTTTGGCATAGTGGGTCAAAGGTGCAGGTTCCAAAAACAATAATTGGTACCTTACATTGGTGTTCCTAGAACAATTGAAATAAATATTTCACATGAGGAATTTAAGTTATGTTAAAAACGTCCTATTACAAAAGGCATATATATAATGTCAAAGATTATTTAAGCGACTTTATTCCAATTGCACACAGAAGCAAAATACAACGCGCGGTTTGTTCTCAAGAAACGCTCCATAGCTAGTGAATTCCCTAAAGCCAGGCTTCCCATTGACATAACCCCCGCGCCTCTCGGATACGTTGCGTTCACGTAGTAAGCTTTTTTTTATTACTGATACAGTCTAAGATAAAAGTGCGCTAATCTAGTAAGAGGCGATATACCGCTTATGATTTCTACAAACGGCCAAAGTCTCCCAGCAGACCAAACTCAAAAAAATTAGAAAATGCAATGTAGAAAGATTTGTACTTAACTAGCTACCAATAATAAATATAGCTCAGCTTGTATTAAGTTTAATAACTTTTACTACAGCAATCATTATTTGAGAAATAAAACAGTTTCTTTACTCATACTTACAAACAAAACATTAACCAAAAAAGTTTCCAATAGAAGAGTTAATACACAAAGCAGAATTATAAGGAACAAAAACAAATGAATAAAATTAAATCATAAAACTAAACGTTATAAGCTGGAATGGTCCTGTTTTGCTGACTTGTTTGCTATTTTTTTTATTTTTGGAAGGTTAGCGCTTGACTGTGATCTGACAAGGTTAGTGATGGACGGCCGCAAGTACCTCAGCCCGCAACTCCTACGGAGGATCACCCGCCAAAAGAGTCGCCGCTGTCCAGGATACTGTACGGTACCCCCGTATTACTCTGATAGCTATTATCTAATATCTAGCTCTAAATATATTATAAGCTATTATCTAATATCTAGCTCTAAATATCCTCTGCTATTAGAGGATATTTAGAGTGGCGGCCATAGCGCAGAGCCTGTGGGTTGATGCCGAAGAGGTTCGGAGGTTCAGATCTCTGGCTGACCAGGCCCTGGTCCAAAAATGTAAGGAGAGCCTCAGGTCCCCAGTAGCGGCCGTGGCCACTGCGGCGGCAATCCGACCTCATCTGGAATAATGGCTTTCCAGAGAGCACAGATCGCTCTCCTATAGATTGGTGCAGGATCTGACCGGACATGCTTCGGAAAGTTCCTGCATCGAATTGGCCGGGAGGAGCCACCCGCTTGCCAACAGTGTGGTGGAGCTGTCGACTCAACGCATCACACGCACGCACGAGAGGGAGAATGCAGCGGATGCACCCGCTCACCGCCGAAGGAGGCAGGGTACTAGGCGGCGCGTGTCTGCGCGCCTACTTCCGCCTCCTTGAATCCTCAGTTGGACTCATCTGAAGTACCAGGGACGAATGCGAAAGTTGAACTCCTGGTGCCTCACATACGGATGAAGAGGGTTCCGCTGGGTTTTAGTTGGTATTGCGAGGTCTCCTCCCTCGCAGAGTCAGGAGTGTTCACACTCCTGACCTGCAGGTCGGGGTTTGTGCCTAAACGCATTTCCCAGCGAATAAAAAAAAGATGGTAAGTGATGATACAGTCTAAGATGTAAGCGCGCTAATTTGGGAAGAGGCGATGTGCCTCATATGGTACGCAGCATCGTACCAGAACATAAATCTCTTTGTTTAGCGGTACGTCTTTGCTGGTAGGGTGGTAACTAGCCATGGCCGAAGCCTCCCACCACACTGCACCAGCGAGGCCTTCAAAGATAAACATATATAAAATTTATTTTGTGACACCTGACATTACACATTGTAATCCACAAATCTTTCTTTAAAACAATCACCGTTGAGTTTCTTGGCGGTTTCTTTTTAGCGAAATCAATTTTCCCGGTTGTAGATGTGTACGATTCAAAAGAGAATTGAATTAAAAATATTTTGCCTTTGAGTATATTTTTTAACTTATCTAAATCCAGTTAGAGGCTTCGGTAGAGGCTAGTTATGTTTCTTGTCATTAACATGTCAATATCTTAAATTTTAAAATTTTTACACTGGCAAAAACGAAGTGCAAGGAAAATTGTATTGAATATCTATTTACCCTTAACTATGAGAAAACGGAAGACTTATTTAAGTCCGTTGCATGATTTAATCACCACCATTTTTAACACACACGCACACATACACACACACACATACACCCACACACACATACACCCACACACGTACATATGCATGCCAATAGTCTTAAATATTGTATTATTTATTTCCAATAGAATGTACATATATCGCAAAGAAGAGCGTTGATCACTGCAACACAGTTTAAACTTCTGCAGGATCATCGTTTCCATTTCTTTTTATTGCACATTGTGAGATGATCCGAATAAAACAAATTTTTTCTTTATTTTTTTTTATCTTAGAGAGGCCAATCCAAAACTAAACATAATTTCCGAACGACAAATGATTTCTGAAACTTCGTCATTCTGAAATATGGTAATTCATTTTTTTTATTATTTCTTGTATAAAAATTGTTTTATTTTGGAACACATTTAAACCCTCGGATCTAAACGAAAATAATTACCTGTAATTTTGACATTACAAAGACACATTTCAATTTTATTTGTTTTTAAAGACAGCCGGCCGAGTTTGTTGTGGTTTCTTTTCAAAACAAGAAGGTAATCTTTTTTCTCGTCGTTTAAAATAAGCCCTACATTAAAAACTTCTCTACTTGAATTTATGTATTGTACAAATTTATATAGATTTTATATCATTGCCTAAAAAGGCGAGATCTATATTTATATTATTCTTAACGGAGTTTAACTCTATAACGGAAATTAAACCTTCCCACGAGTGTATCCGTTTCATTCAACTTTATACCGTTTATTCCATGACATCTGTAAGTATTTAAAAAGTCAATTATTATAATAAAGTTTATTTCTGTTATAACATAAACATTTAACATTTATAAATTGACTGTTATTATAAAAACACCAAATCATATTAACAAACTTGTATTACTTCACTAATTGAATGTATATGATTTAGCACTATTTCTCTTAAAACAACCGCAGCATAAAACAACACCAGAGACTCTGTTCATAAAACTGTTGTGCTCGTTAAAGTTGTCTCGTTTCACATAATTTTTACGTAATTTTAAGTGTTGCCACTATATTGTAAATTAAATTAATAACTTATAGTCTATGATGATGATGAGATAATCAGAGGTGGAGGACGCTAAGCCAATTTAATTCTTATTGTTTCTATAAAGCATCGTATCGTTATAATTTTTTTATCTCTGCTTAGGTTTAGAAAAAATTAGAAATTATTTAAGTAAAATTGAGAAAGGTATGCTTAAATAGTTTGAGCAGGTAATGAGAGTGAATGAAAGGAGACCAACAAAAGGAGTGAAGAGTGGATGGGAAATTTGGAAGGGGAAGACCGAGACGAACGTATCTTTTAAATAAGGGCCAGGTCAAGAGTACTCTAAATAGACGAACTTGTAGAAAGATTTAATGAGAATGAAAGAAGCGATGAAGATATGGAAGGATCATGGCAAGTGGAAGGATGTTGTCTCTTCCTATCTCTATGGGAATGAGGCGTGATGCTATATGTGTATGTATGTATTTTTCTCATTCATCGATGTAAATTCTAGGCTTTATAAAGTTACAAGACGGCCAACATGAGTAAGAATCCCAATCCTTACTAATATCATAAAATGCAAAAGTAACTCTGTGTATTTCACGTCTTGCAATTTCACATCAAAACTACTAAACTGATTTAAATGAAATTTGGTACACAGATAGTCTAGGGCCTTAGAAAGGACATAGACTGCGTTTTAATGGAAAAAAGGCTTGTAACAAATTAAACTACCGTCATTTCTAGAGCTATATGCTTCAAACTTATTTGAAGAGTTTTATCCTAAAGGGTGTAAAATAACAATTAATACTAATATTATTAATGCGAAGGTAACTCTTGTATGTCTGTAGCGTTTTCACGATAAAAGTTTTGAAAAATTAAATGATATTTGATACAGAGACAGTCTAGAACCTGAGAAAGGATTTATAAACGCTTTGCATTGAAACAAATACCTCATTAAAGTGTGTATAAACCGTAAACCGTTAGAGATATACAATAATCATGTATGAATGTATGTCTTTTAAAGTTAATCTGTAATGTTCTATAAAAAGTCTATGACAGTATCTATTTATCCGTATATTTCTTTCTTATGTGACGCAATCGACAATGCTAATAAGCTAATAATAAGCCGTAATAAAGAAAGCTCAGGTTAAGCAAATAAATATAAGTTAAGTATATATTGTACCTAATTTATAAGGTTGCCTCATTATAACCTTTTTCGTGATATTGAAACTTATTCTCTCGCTTTTACGTGACTCAAAAGATGCAGAGCACAATTAGTAATTCTGTGAGAAGATTGGTGTTAGATAAAGATAAATATAACTAACCTTCGTAAGCTTCTTCAGGTTGCAACCGTTTCTGCAGCACAGCTCTGATTCATTGCCTTGAAGTATTGGTGTGGATGCCAGCAAGTGGTTGGTTTTGCAAGGTACTTCATTCGTTACTGCGAACAAAACTTTCTGTATTATTCGACTACCTTAATTGTATATAAAAAATACGCTTCTTGTTAGAGATCACTATAAAATCAAGACAAACATACATATTGAGGAGTACAATTATTCCTTAAAAGACACAAAAAAAGTAGGGTGTGGCTGTGTTTTGGGTACGGCCGTTCGTTGTGTGTAAATACGTCATGCGTGTAGTGTGTTACAGTCCTTACTTAGCGTAATAAATTCTTTGATCCTTTAGCTATCCAGTGGTGTAATTAAATTTCAGATGGAGGTGACAGATATGTAGCTACAACACCAAACTTTATAACCTGATTTTGTTATCGTTTTTTTTAATTGCTTCTCTATGGATGTGATATTAAAGACGTATTCACGTCAAAAAGAAGTCATTTAACTTGGACAGGCGTTGGATAAACAGACAGACAGGATATTTGTTAGATTACTATGAATAAAACGGTTACATGGAATACTTTCGATGTTCTGCAGAAAAGGGCCATTCGTGCGATTTACAATATGGGTCCAAGAGAGTCGCTAAGAAACAAATGCAAGGCAGTTAACATAATGACAGTTCACTGCGTATATATATTAGAAAATTTGTTGTATGTACATAAAAACATTGACTCTTAATAAAAAGAGTGAATTTATATCATATAACTTACGAAACAAAAACAAACTTGTTGTAAATTCTAGTAGGCTGCATAAAATTAACAACTCATTTAAGGGTAACTGTATACGTTTCTATAATAAACTCCCACAAGACGTTCTAAAGATGTCAATTAATAAATTCAAAGTCTTTGTTAAAAGAAAGTTGATAGAAAAATCGTATTATAAGTTGCAAGAGTACTTACACGATAGAAACGCGTGGAAGTGTACGAACTGCTATAATTAGAATTGAAATATATTAAACTAATACCATATTGTAATGATGATGGTAACAAAAAACGTCAATTGTATTATTTTTCGAGTAACCAGTTCTACAAGGGGGTAATTGATGATAGCGCAAGAGAATGAGATTCATTGTATTTATGACAGAAAAAGGGTATAATTAAAAATAAATTCTTTAATTAATCTTCTTGGTGCTATACTGTCTCACACAATTCATTAAGGTATACTCGTATTTCAAACTATTGGCGATTAATTGATTTCAAATATAGCAAAGTGACGTCTTCCGAAATTGTTGATTGTGTGACTAAGGTTTTTTTATTATTGACAATTAAGCGCTTGACTGTGGTATCACAATCACAACTGATGGTAAGTGATACAATCTAAGATCGAAGCGCGCTAATCTGGTAAAAGGCAATTTACCTGTTATGGTTTCTACAGAGCATCTTACTGGAACATAAATATCTTTGCTTGGCGGTACGTCTATGCTGGTAGGGTGGTAACTAGCCGCGACACAAGCCTCCCAACAGTCCAGATTCAGACAAATTAAATATTTCTAAATTCGCCCTAACGGGATCAAATCCAGAGCCTTTAATAACAAAGCGAGTACTCACACCACTACGTCACCGAGACCATCAAAATGTGTGTTACTAAGTATGATTCCAATATTTCCACTATATAGGGATCTACCTCTTATATATAAATAGCAGCCCATTAGCCTCCTACTGCTGGGCACAAGCTTTCTCACTCATACGAGAGAGGGTTATTTAAGCATAGACCCACGACGCTGTTCCACTGCCGATTGGCAGGCATCCTACACAAATGCATTCTCTATATCCTCATAGTCCGATGTGACGACAATCTGAGACGACAGGAAAGAGATCAGGCGTAGGGTCGACGGCTTAACATGGTCTCTGAGGCACGGGGGGGGGGGGGGATCACAACGCTAACAACTTTGGGCAAATATTGAGAAATTCTTAATCTACCTACCCTACCTACTATCAATACATTTAAAATCATATTAAGTTATCCATCACTTTCATAAAGGGTATTACATAACTGGACCTTGAAATATGCATAGCTTTTCATAATTATATAATACACGCAAGTTATTTCGTAGTAAATATAAAATTTTATTGCTACTTATCACAAAATATAAGTAATTTAATGGGTAGCTATGATGACCTAGTTATGAAACGCTTGGATTATTTTTAAAGGCTTCGTAGGTTTGAATGCTGGATAGGAAATAGTCCCTAAAATGACTGGTGGAATGCTTCGGTATCGTTGTTGTATAGAAACCATAAGAGGTAAATTACACTCCACCAGCTTAGCCACCTTCCCTCTTAGACTATCGGCAATAAAAAATGATCCGATAAACTATTAGCAGTTCCAGCTATAAGCAAAGGGACCTGGCCCTTATTTAAAATGTCCTGGATTTGATTCAGTAACGTTCGCCTTGGTCTTGCCCTTCCAACTTTCGCATTCACTCTTGACTCATAAATCCTTTTCGTTAGCCTCCTTTCAGTCAGTCTCTTTACGTGCCCAAACCATCTAAGAATACCTTACCCAATTTTAGTCACTACATCTTCTTTTACACCACAACGTTCTCTTATCACACTATTTCTTACTTTGTCACTAAGTTTCAATCCACTCATACTTATCAACGTTCTCATCTCTACCGCATTTATTTTACTTTTATACTTCTTCTGCCATCTGCTATACATAAGTGTTGGCACCAACACACCTCCATGTACAGCCAGTCTGGCTCTTTAAGACATCATCTGGCTATTCATAAAGACATCTAAGTAAATATAACGCTAATATACTAACACTGTTTTTGCCAGTTGAAGTTATGTTGTATTTCATGCCTCATTCCTCTCCAGAGTTTTGTTACAATCAGGGAATACGCGAAGGACATAATGGAGAAGGGAACTAGCAGTAAGGCAGCATCAAGTCCCAGGTTGAATGCCCGTTCTAGCTCCAGACTCGTCCAGACCTCTCGACATTTGTAGGCTGTTAAAAAAGAAAAAGAGTTATTACGTTTTATGTACTAAGTGCCGAATTCTGTAGAAGTAGTGTAGGAGTTGATCTAGGTTAGATTCAAGCAGCACAAATTTAGTATGTTTGAGTTTAATACATTTGGAGTGATAGAGCCGAAAGCGTCATGACCCTCCAACCCGTTAAAGAGTAACTGTTCTTCCAACTTGTCAAAGTCTACAATGGAAGCTGCAGACGTGGCTGTTTACTAATTTATCAGCAAGGAGATGCTGTCTAATTCGAACTCCAGATTCAAGCAAATCTCTCGACATTTGTAGGCTGTTAACACACTGAAAAGAATTATTACATTCTATATACTGAGTGCCTAATTCTGGAGAAAGAAACAAGCAGTTAAAAATTAGAACGTTTGAGTTTTTATACATTTGGAGTGATAGAGCTGAAAGCAGCATAAAGTTAACCCTAACCCTTAAAGTTACTCTTTAAGGGTTAGGGGGGTGTTTTTCCAATTTGTTTAGGTCCACAATGAAAGCTTCAGTCGTGGCTGTTTACTAATTTATCAGCAAAGACGTGCTGTCTAAAAAAGTAGAATTATTGTGCGACATTGTGTAGAAACCATGATGGCGGGGTGGTGAAGCGTTCGTGGATCCTTTTTCAGAGGAAAACATCGTTAGGAAACCTGTAATCACTTCTAGATTTTGTCTAGCCTACCCGCAGCAGAACAGCGTTGTTAGTCTATAATGTAAAGCTTTTTCTTGAGACTGAGGAGGTCTGTGTCCAGGAGTAGGACTTTAAAAGGCTCCTACTTACCTATCCTGTATCATAACTTCGTCAGATGAGATCAGACTCACAAATTTGGTACTATTATACTCTGTTTTCAATGAAAACAATAATCTAACAGAAAACTAAAATGTTGAATATAAGAGAGCTTAAGTAGATCTTTAAGAATCTCTTTTGTGACTTTATTTTCATTAAAATAATTGTATAATTTCTTCATTTATACTAATATTACAAAGCTAATGAGTGTTTTTGCTAATCTCACAAACAATGTATCAAATTATAAATTCTTTGAGTATTGCAACCCCATTTATGAAAAAAAGCTGTAAGGTATATGCAAATATAGGATCAAATTTTTGATAACTTCCATCGCGTACCTCGCGTAAACGGTTAAAGTTACGAAACAAATATATATGATGGAGTTACTCCTCTTAAAACATACTAAAAAGTTTTTCTTGAAAGCATACTTCTATCTTTTATGGTTGAGCCAATATATCCAGTTTTATGGTAATCAAATCTGTGTCCTCATTTTGAAACGCAGGTAAAGTTGCACGGTTGCAAAACCAAAAACAAACTAGCTATATTGACACATTCATAGAACATTTAAAATATTCTACCATCTTTTATCATAGTTACAAAAGTACGAAAGTTTATACTGTAAATAAAACTTATGCCATTGATATCGCCAAAAGCTCTGTCGAGTTTGCCACTATTGAATAATGTATCGCGCAAAATTGTCAAATTTATTTGCTCTTTTATCTTTATTGCCTCATAAACTGGCGTAAATGGTTAAATTATATATTGTAGATCAATTTGCTCGGTACTTGCTGGTGCTGCGACTTTATTTGAAATATATGAGGCTTTATTTAATAGCTTTGCTGGTGCAGTAGTACTCGCATTGCCAGAGGTCTTGGAAATTGGAAATTGCATTTTCTAAAAGTCCTAGTCTGGACTGGTGGGAGGCATCCAGCTGTTCTCGGCTGTGTCATCTGCGTAGTTTATGAATCCATGAAGATATGGGTAAATACGTTTTTTTATCGGATTACAACCAATCTCGAATCAACCTTTTTTTCTGCTGGGAAATATTTTTAAGCACAAACCCCAACCCTTAGGTAAGGAACATGAGACTTAGCGAGAGATAGGGCCTCGCAATACTCACTAAAACCCAACGAAACCATCTTCAACCATGAGTGAGGTACCAGGTGTTAAATTTTTGCATTTGTTCCTGGTGTTCCGGATGAGACCTACTGAGTATTCAGGGATATGAGTAAAAGTGCGCAACATGCGCCCTTTCACTCATATCCCTGCCTCCTTAGGTGATGCGAGGTAGCATCCAGTGCATTCTCCCTCTCTCAGGTCTTATTAAGGGAGACTACGGTCACGCAGAAGAAAGCCACCACAAGTAGGTGTTGCTGAGATCCCCAGTCGACAATCTACAACAATGTGATGCGCTGAGCATTCTCGAATTCACATAGAGACACTAAGAATTACAACAAAATCGATTCTGTCATTTAGAAGTTCAGTGATAGATAAGCCAGCTGACGTCTTTAATTTTCAAAAACAAAATACAAGTGTGGAGATATTCCAACCCGCAGTGGAGCAGAAAGGTCAGGGAGTATCACCTTTAGACTGACACAGATACTGACTGGACATCGATGTTTCAATCAGTATCTGTGCGGTAGGGAGAGCACACACTTGCGGTCGGCCCTGCATGGGTTTTTGAACGACGTCGATTGGCAAATACCTTAGTGCATTGTGAGCATGGCCAGGCTTGGCGTTCATGGCTTGGAGCTCGACGGTCTCCTTTTGTGAAACCGTCTTCGTAAAAAAGGAAACCGCAGAGAGAAGGCGAGAGTGGGCAGATCCAACATGGAAGACACAGCCACTTAGCAGTCGTCCAATGCTCCAGCATTCTCTCTAAGGAGTTGCAAGCGGTGAGAATGAAGGCTCGCACCGTGCTTAATATACAACCCCGAGAAGTTATCCTTTTTTCCGAGCGATTCCCTTCGATATTGTTTATGTTGAGTTATGTGCTATTTTTCCACTAAAACCCCCCTGTGGCCTACTTCTACGTAAAATGGAGAATCCCGCGATTTCGGGAGAATTCGCTGAGGCCCCCGTCAAGTTGTGCTTTTCGGGCTTCTCACATTAAAACCACATTAATCTGCCGTCTTTCTGAAGTTGTATGAGTGCAAAAAAAATGGCAACAGTCCCCTTTGTGGGCGCTTACGACTCCAAGGTCTTACTAACAGGGATATATTATATCTGACTTCGGCGTCTCCAGGAGATTGTGGCTCTTTGCCGCTCTTGCTCAGCTCTCTCCTTCTGAACCATGACGGATTCACAGAAGGAGAGTCCCTCACCAGCAACTTTGCTAAAACGACTGGTACTTAACGTGGTTTTAGGCTACATTGTTGTTAAAAAATGGCCACGGAATGAGTAAGACATAGCACAAGGGCGGCACCTAACGAAAGTTCCTATGGAGAGACTGGTGTCACCTTACATGTACAGAGGAGGGCCACCGAGGGGGTTTTAGTGGTTATAATCCTACATAACCTGGGCTTTCCCTCAAAAGGATTGACATCTTTAGAAGATTTCCCGCCGTCAAAAAAGAGTCGTATTATGCTGTAAAATCCATCGTGTCGAATTGCCCTCCCATCGGATAATAAGAGTGAATGAATTGAGAGAGTTCACTTACATTAACGTACTCTAAAAACTCTCTCTCTTTTAAGTGAGGCAACCTGTGTCAAGCAGCGAGATGTTTATGTTAAGTAGCAGCCTAATTCCTTTATGGAGACATTCATTTACATCTTTTGAACCGACTCTTTCCATCGGGACAAACTCGAAAAATACTCTAAATGTTTTAAAATAGTTTCTATCAATAGATCTATATCTATCAATAGTGTTAGGGAAGTTTAAGTATATAATTTATCAAAGTTTTCTTCATTTACGATTTCATTCATCAAAATTCAATAAAATGTAGCATTATTAATCATGCCACTGTCAATTCGTCGAGATGAGTGTAAAGTTAGCATTAGGATTAATATTATATTACTAATCCCATGTAAGCCTAATGGGTCACCTTTTCTTATTTACACTGCGACACAAATTAAACTTTAAGCATAAAATTATTTATATTTTACCGAATGGTGTATGAGACTAAAGTTTTTATTTCTTTCTTTCCAAATATAACGATAATTGCGGTAATGCCGAGAAAGTCATGCCACTTGGGAGCTTTTATCGAAGCTGTCTAATACCTTAGAGATATATAATGACACAAAAATGCATAATGGGGCATTCATATTTCTTGGGTCAGCAAAAAACATAGTTTCAACCAATTTATTCATAAACCTTATATAGAAAGAAAGAGATCAAGTGAAAGATTTGACTTGCTACAATGAACTGACGATATGACGATATTTTTTATATATTTAGACTTAAATATGGCTTATCTAAGCTCTAGCTATATTTATACAACAATTAATCAAAATCAGTTGATATATAAAACCTTACAGACAGACAGAGCTACAATATTAAATTTATAGAATAAGTGTAGATAGACTTTATTAAGCACCATCTATTATAGTCTTTTAAATATAGTAATTTTATTTTACAAACGGTTTTAATTTGAATAGGAAAGACTTAACGACGTTAAAGGAGCTTTATTTTATAAGGGGATATTCTAGATTGTAATCTTGAACGATTACTAAAACTAGAAATAAAACCGTATTATTGCTTTGTACTTAGTTAAGATAATTACATTTCAAGCTATAACAGGAAAGTCAATCTATACAAGTAAATGAAAATTGGAGTGTCTGATTGTAATTTCAAATTTTTGCCTATATGTTTGTTGTGACTTATTTCTGAAACGGCTGGATTAATTTCAACAGAACTTTCACTGATATATCGCTGATATTATAAAGAGTAACTTAGGCTGTTATTATGTTATAAAAGAAACGCATTGCTCCAGTGACACGGAAGGAAAGAACTAGTAAGACTATATGTTAGTAGATGTCAATAGAGAAGTTACTTTTCCCGTAACGGTAATAATTTAATCGAATTATCTATTTTTAGAGTCGTTTACTAGTTTGTAGATTAAGTAATACTATTCTCAGATTCTTCATTATTCTTCGTAGTTAAAAATCTTGGTATAAGTAGGGAGAACACATTATCTTGGGCAACACATCTAAGAGATTTGAGCAAGAAAACCTTTGCAGCTATGGGATCCTTGCGACGTCTGAGTTCTTTACTTCCCATTCCTACTAAAATTATGCTTGCACAGTCTCTACTTATCCCTATCCTCGATTACGCTGATTAGCTATCCTAATTTGACCGAGGACCAATTGAATAAACTTGAGCGACTACAGAATCTCTCTATTCTTCTATCTTCAGAGTTTCGTGCACAGCTCAAGTGGTTGCCTATTCGTTTTCGCCGGAACTTGCATTTTGTGTCTCTTCTGTATTAAGTGCTATTCAATCCTCGTGCTCCTGCGTATTTATGTCAGAAGTTTGAGTTTCACCATTATGACGGAAGGTGTTTACGGCCCTCTCGTGAACTAAAGCTCAACGTCATACCCGATAACACCAAATTCTACGGTGACTCTTTCACATTTCGAGCCATAACTTTATGAAATGAATTACCTCTGACAATAAGAGAAGCTTAATCATTGGATATTTTTAAGAAGCGGGTATAGAATCATTACCTCTCTTCATTTACTCTTTATTTATTTAATATTATTAGATTATTACGTTTAGTATGTATCTATTTAAAATCTGTATTCAAATATTTGTATGTATGTCTATATTAGGGAACACCACCTACTCTATTTGCCTCATATAATCTCCCTAACCCTGAGGTTGCCTTGAAGAAATCGCCAATGAGCGATAAGGTCGCCTAATTTGTATTATTTTTTAAGTTTCTGTGTTACTTGTTTCATGTTTGTGGTGTAAAATAAAGAGTATTCTATCTATCTATATTACATACTTTGACTTAGCACAATACCAACTAATAACTGTCACTAGGCGAATATTCCTTTCATTCTCCTGTGCTATATTTCTTATACCAAACGCCCCACTCAAAAATATTAACTCCGCCAATCACAATCGTCGTGAAAACGACGACTAAACAGACTGTACGACTAAAAAGAGTTTTATGAAATTGAGAATTTCCGGAACAACGTTAAACCGAATATAGTGCGTGTACTTTTCACTGTTATAATTACAAAGACCTCAGCATAGTAAACAAATATAGCAATTTAATAGGAATCCACAAAAAATGATCGCTAACACAATTTAAACCATTGTGAAAACCCACCTGAAAATACACGAAATATCATCAAAATCATTCCAGCTCCTTAACAGCTTCTAGTTACTTATATTGATACAAAAAAGTTATACATATATTGACAGAAATAAGGTTAGATAATGAAGATGATTCAGTTATGGATTAGATTAAGAATTCGATCAGATGAATAACTTATCTCCTCAAATTACCGGACACAGTAAAACTTAAAGTCAAATTATTACAATAACAGGAAATATAATGCAAGACATACAATAATAATGGCACCAGTAAATTGTGAAAGTTTTTTACAATAACAAATAAATCTAGTTAATTTAACCGTATTTTAAAATAACATCCATTAGGCGGAGCCCATTTGCGTAAGATACCTGACTTACTCAATATTTTATCTCATATACTTTTAAGTTAAAAGCTTTTCCGTTTCACCCTATACAAAAAAACTAACTTTGTTTATAAATGTTACATTTAATTTTATACATGACTACGTTCTCCTGCTCAAACCTATTAAAATTACAGTTAAAATTTATTTTGTTGATTATCCGGAGCGTATTAAACATTATATGGAGGTAGTTTAGTAAACTATTGTCACCTGTGACTTAACAGGTGTGGTATTTATAAATATCCTTTCAATCGATTTCAAAATATGCCTATGAAGAAATAAATTATTGTATATTTAGACTTTCTTTTGGAAGATAGTGACGTCACCAGACCTCGTTTGTATTATATCTATAAAGATATAACGTAGGTACAGAAAAGAAATATAGAATGACAGTTAACACAATAGATAATAAGGAAAGTTATTGAATACAGTGCTAAAAGACTTGTAAAGATATATCTTGAAATATTTTCTTATCGTTGCCAAACTAGCGCTTGTCTGTGATCTAATTTGATGATAAATGATAATACAGTCTAACAGGGAAGCGCCATAACTTCAAAATATTCACTTTAATGCACACCACTTTGACAAACTTAATAACTCAGGACATACATGAAGTAATGGATAAACAAAAGATGGTCTTAACGCTTTATAAGCGATCTCTTCCAGGCAATCTAAAGAGCAAAGAAAAATGGTAATTGGTGTAAGTAATCGTTATAAATTACTTACATATTATATACATATAAGGTTAATAACAGCCCATTTATGACCCACGGCTGGGCACAGATCCTTACCACAGGAGAGAGGGATTTCTAAATTGACGTTGACGTTGTCGATTGAAGCGTACATAATTTCAGTAAGATACCCGAATCACTGTTGGGTTTGTCTCCACATAGTTTTAAGAAATATGTTGAAAACATCTTGTAACTTAGAAAAACTATGTACACAGACAAGTTAAGATACAAACAAACTTACCGAACCGGTCGAAGATGAATTAACAACGGACAGACAACTAACGATTCACTTTAATAAAGAATATATTGATTTGATTTGATATGCTCTAACACAAATGCACTGTCACTATAGTTTCACTCCCATAGTTCCATCTAGATGGAGCGGCAATACCTCACAAGCGGAAAGAGATCAGTTACAAAACCGACGGATTAACGAGCTCTTCAAGGCTAAAGAGGAAGCTGACCACCAACATCTTAGAATCGGGCAATTACTTAAGAGAAAACCTGGGCTCGAACCTTATGTCTATAGGAAACAAGCTGACCATTAGACCAACGAGGCAATTTATGCATCGGCGTCTCAACCGATGGACGTCCACTGCTGGATATATGGTCTCACGTTATGACTTCCACAAAGCCTGATCTTGCTCCGCCTGGCTCTGCCTACACTGCGCAGTTCGGTGCGGGGTCGCCACTCCAGCACCTTCGGGTCCTAACGTCCACCGGTCCTTCAGACTATGTGCTCTGCCCATTGCCACTTCAGCTTCGCGATTTGTAGGACTATGTCGGTGACTTTGGTTCTGCTACGGATCTCCTCATTTTTGATTCGATCACGCAGAAAAACTCCGAGCATAGCCCTCTCTATCGCCCGCTGAGTGATTCTGAGCTTCTGCTTGAGGTCCATAGTCAGCGACCACGTCTCAAATCCGTACGTCATCACAGACATTCGAAGACTTTGGTTTTCAAGCACTGGGGGATGTCGGACGAAAATATCTGGCGTAATTTCCCGAACACTGTCCAACCGAGTTGGATTCGGCGGTTGATCTGTTCCCTGAAATTGGATCTACCTAGCTGGACAATATGTCCCAGGTCTGTGTACTCGTCAATAATTTCGAGAGCTGAGTTCCCAATGATGATAGGGTGTGGCGGTACATGGATATTGGACATAATTTTCGTCTTATCCATGTTTATTTTCAGGCCTAATGAGAAACTCTGTTGAAGATCACCGGAATTCATGCAAATACAAGATTAGTAATCTGCGTTCTGGTATACATAATCGCTGGTAGGGTGGTGAATATCTTCGATTTAAGCCTACCACCGATCCAAACTCAAGACGAATTAGCTACTTGCGCCTTACCGGGATTAAAATCGAGGTCCTTTGCAAGAAGATTGAGTTTTACACCAAATGTTCCGTCAATTATATATTTATATGCAGTTTTAACTTAACGCAAACAAAGCCGCTGGTAGCAAATAGTATAGAACACCTAACAAAAGGCGTGGCAGTCATTACAGGAGTGGAAATTTAAATGTTTACTTCTCAGTCACTACGTGTCCGTTTAATTAAATACACCTACGCCTGACCTGAAGCAATTCCTAGGAGATTGCTACACATGCAATTTCTTAAAAGCCATATTATGTGACTTATTACGCTTATGAGTTAGTCGTAGTTTGAGTACACATTTCATTAAATAAATATAACTTACTGCAAGACACGTTTGTTTAATAAATACACCAGCTGCAATCAATTTCTGAACAGGTGAAGCTAATTATAACGTTGCAGATTGTTTAGATGTTAAACATAAATACAGAAGGTAAATACCTCAAAATTAACTTATAAAAAATTCAATTTATAAGTAATTATTGAATTTCTTGTGGATTACTTTACCATAGAAACACCTTCCTGAAGCGGAGATGAAAAGCTTGAAGTTGTAAAACTGGCAGACTAATGAGGATTCAAAAGAGTCTACTGAAATAGTTTGATTTTTGTGTAACATGTATGTCGGAGTGCAAGAGTCTATGGATCGCTGGCCCGTGTGTAATAGTCTGTGGAACGCTGGCGCCATCTGTGTATCGGCGTGGGGGCAGAGTCAATTAGTGGCAGTCCGGCCCGTCTCTCGGCAGTTCTCGAGTGGCGGTCGGCCGGAGTGGTCGACTAGTGAAACTGTCGCGTTCCTAGCTATTAGTGTTAATGAGTTTGTGTAAATTGATATCGGGAGCATTAAGTGATTGAACATTATAATCGGAGTTAATTAACAAAGTGTTTGATTGCACCAACATTACTCACGAACGCCCACAGGATAAGAAATTATAAATAATGGATCCCATTAATGACGATGTCGTCGGAGAACCCTACGCCCGTGTGCTTTATGCTTCTCCGTTCTCTCTTAGTTTCCGACATATATGATCAGTCATAGAGGCCAATTATGATCTTTATCTTTTGTACGCTTTTTAAGCCCTCCTCGATATAACTAAAACTTTTAAATACTCTTCATAATCAAAGTGTATTTTCAGCTTTTGCAAACCTCGTCTTGAGATACATTAGAAGATTAGATGAATGGTAATCTACGTAAAGTACCTTTCAATGTACATCTAAAATTAGAAATGCAATATCAGTTAATTTAATTTATATCAAGTATAGATAATTTCCTTTATATTTTAATTTTATTATTGGTATACCTCAGGGCAATATTAGTTCCCCTTCTATTTTTGATTTACATTAACAATATAGGTGACTCAACGTCTTCCAAAGAAAGTTCTTTAAGTTAAGATAACACGTTAATTATACTTCAGATATCCATTTAAAAAGAAACTCCAAGATGAATTACAGCAACAAGCTCAAACATTTTATACTCTGCTTATATGTTTAGGTTTACAATGAAGTTAAAACGTTATTTTTATATTCAACATAGCTGAATAGTAATCAGTTGTATTTTCTATATGAATAAATAAGACTTAGTGTTATAAAAAGTTGTCCAGGATTTGTATTGGCGACTATTAACTATTACATACATAAGTTTGGATCACGCTCATTCCCATAGGGGTAGGCAGAGACCATGTCCTTCCATTTGGCATGATCCTTGCGTATTTCCTTCGCTTCTTTCATTCTCATTAAACCTTTTATACAAGTTCGATGGTTTAGAGTACTCTTGACCTGGCCTTTATCTAAAATGTCCTGGATTTGGTCCAGGAACGCTTGCCTTGACTTTCCCCTTCCAACTTTCCCATTCACTCTTGACTCAGAAAATCTTTTTGTCAGTTTCCTTTCACTCTTTACGTGCCCAAACCATCTTTAACTATTACGACATCACACTTTGAGCAGATAAAAATAAAAATAATAATTTTCGTGCCGTATATCATTAAAGAATAGCTTTGCGCTCTGATGCTCAATGCGAAATCTATCATAAAACTGGATTTCAAGTATCCATAAACCCAAATTTCAAAGAAATCCTTTAAAATTTGAGCTTTTAAATTGCCAGTGATAAAAGAAAATCTACGTACTGGATCTCATTAACTTTATAGACCACTTTATAACTGTTATTAACTCAAATGTAATAACCGTATGAATATATTAATTATATGACATTCCATTGCATTTTGAAAGCTTTTCTGAAGAAAGGAAATGCTATAAGAAATTCTAGATAATATATACAGCGGAAATTTTGTATAACTGCTTAATAATTTGTCTAGTAAAAATGACTTTCAAAATATACTTCAGAAAAGAAATTTTCTCGTCAAATGATGGCTATGCGTTACGTACAGATACATATTTTCATTTGTATATCAATGTATATTACTAAAATGATGTGATAACGATATGTCAGCTAAGAAATTTTCTTACTAACAAGAAAATCTACACCTGGTTCATTGACTTTATGTAACAAAGAGATAGGGACATCAAGTTAGTTTGTCATTGTCAGGGGAGTCATTAATTTTGAAGCCCAATTTACCAACCTGTAACTTTTTGTGAGATCAAAGGGACACCTGATTCTGATTAATAATAGTGGTCGTGTGAGTACTGAATGGTTAGAATAAATCCATACGTAAATTGATTATTGATGACAGGGTAGCACTTGAATGTATTCTCATCTGATGATGTGAAAGAGTTTAACATGGAAGCGCTCTAACCGGTAAAAAATTATTTAGACAAGGTTAGTTAGGCCTATTTACATCCCACTGCTAAGCACAGGCCTCCTCACTCATATGAAAGAGGGTTTTTGGAGCATAAACCCACTGCGGATTGGCAGGCATAGTACACAAGTGCATTCTCTACTCCTTCATCTCATAGTCCGATGTGACGGAAATCCGACACGAGCGGAGATTGACATGAGGAGCAAGACCGACGGCTTAACGTTCTCTCAGAGGCACGGGGCTGGAACACTCCGCCAATTTCCCAAGTTCGGGTAAATATTGAGAAAATCTTAATAGAATAATAAACTCAATATCGATTTTTAAATTGGCCCTACCCGGGTCTCGAACCCAGGACCTCATGTCTGTAGTCGAACATGCTAACCACTAGACCAATCACGCAGTCAAGACCAATCAAGCAGTCAAAAAAATCATTTATTTCTTGTAATATCCACAGACAATCGTACCGAAACGTTTTTCATTAGGCAATATTTGTTTGCTGGAGGGATGTCAACTTGCCACGGCCAAAACTAGTCCAAACTCAAATTAGAAAATGCACTTTCCTAATTTTGCTATGCCGAGAATTGAGCCCAGGACCTCTGCTCGAAGCAGCCAATGAGGCCACCAAAAGTCTTTTTGTATTTACACCATTACGCGAACCAGGGCCTCGAAGAAAGGTCTTGGAAGCGACAGGTAGCCCTTCGCCGAGAACGGGTCTTTCCATATTTCTTCGTGGAGAAGAACATGGGTAACACATGCCTAATGACCCTTTTTCTCATGGGGGAAATCTTAAATAAGATATCTGATAACTTGAACGGAGCTATCGGTTTATATGGATGGATTTTTCTCTGATAGAATTCGAGCTACTTTCTTGAAATGTCGATTAGAGTCATCCAGGTAGGATTAGATTTCCTATCGTAAATCCAATGTCGACATAAACAATACGAACTTCCCCGGATTGCTGCTTGCGACCCACATATCCCTTCATCCAGGACTTTCTTTTATATTTAAACTACTGCTTAGTCTTCACGGCCTTGTTATGTTCAGTTCCAGGTAGTATTGCCTCTATGCCGATTTAGCTATAATGGCCTAGTGATGAGACGTACTGATTCTCATTAAGAGAAGTAGCCGATTCGAATTCATTCACTACTATGTTTCTTTATTGTCAGCACAGTTTTAGAGTTAGCGTTGTAACTAGCCGCGGACGAAGCCTTCCATGAGACCAAACTCAGAGAAATTAGTAAATTTCAGAATTAATCATTCCAGAAATCCAACACCTGTGCTAGCAAAGGTAGTAATGGCATCATTATACTAGGAGGCCGTCAAAACGTGGACGTCATTTGGAATCTGTTTACGCAATACGTAGGCGATATGCGTTGCAATAATTAAATTCTGATTGTGTTTGTTTGTTATTGTACTGTGATTGAAAGCGAATATGGCTTTTATCTCTTAAACGTGACGCGCTTTCCCATGACTAACTTTAATATTCTTTATAGGCTAGATTATTTCTCCACTCTCGTAATTACATTAAGCAACCAACAAAATAAAAAACACCTTTATTTCCTTAACAATAAGGTGCTGGTGCCTACCCAGTAACTGGTATTAACACCAGTAGTAGTGACAGGCAGCACGGCTCTTCTATAACAGTTCAAATACTTCTAAGAACCGAGTAGATTAATAATTAGTTAATATACTAATTATAAATTCTTCCGATATCCCTCAGTGCCTGAAGACCAAAGTCTTCGAACAGTGTGTGTTGCTAGTGATGATCTACGGCTCCGAAACGTGGTTGCTGACTATGGCCCTCATACGAAAGCTCAGTGTCGCCTAGAGTGCGATGAAGAGGGCTAGTTTCTCTACGTGATCAAATCAGAAATGAGGAGATCTGTAGCAGAACCAAAGTCATCGGTATAGCCCTACGAATCGCGAACCTGAAGTGGCAATGGGCGGGGCACATAGTCCGACGGACCGATGGACGTTGGGGCCCGAAGGTGCTGCAGTGGCGACGCCGTACCGCGCAGCGCAGAGTAAGGAGACCCCCACAAGGTGGACCGACGACATAAAGAGGGTCGCCGGTAGGCGCTGGAGCCAGGCGGCGCAAGATCGACCCTTGTGGACATCATTATGTGAGACCTATGTCCAGCAGTGGACGCCCATCGGTTGAAGCGACGACGACGACGACTAAAGAGTTTGGAATTTCATGTGTAAAAGTACAAAGGAAAATTATTAACTTTAGTTATGTAATTGTTTGTGAATGACTGTGAGTGTGTTTATCTGAGCATGAGTGTTATTGTGTAAAGCGTAACAGTGTTTTTATGAAATTTGTGCTAAAAGATTTTCAGTCTTGGTATAATTTAGGCTTAAAAATCAATCACGGTTTTTTTTACATTTCTTTATTTAGTTATTTAATAAATATGAATTCTATTGTCTAATTTACCGGCTTCTTTTTACAGTAACCAAAATTTGGTAAAAAAAATGTCGTTATCACTGATGCTAAATTATTTTATCTTCTCAAAAATTATGGGACGAATCCCTCTGTAAAAATTATTTTTTAATTTATTACAAACATTGAAAGATCTACCAGAGAGGGCTCCATCGTTGTAAACGTGGTGAGTGGGTGAATCTACTCGACCACCACAGTCTGTTTAGTCTTCGTAGCGCTGGTCGTCTCCCGAGACACGCTGGCATCAATAACATCATCAGAAGGGCCCTTGTCGCTATTAACGTGCCGACTATTCTCGAGCCGAATGGAATTGCGCGTGATGATAGTAAGAAACCTAATGTTATGTCGTTGATGCCACGGAAAGGAAAAAAGAATGTGTTGATACGCCCTCACCATCTCACATTGACGCTAACCTGTCATTAGCTGAAAACGCCAAGAGGCGAAAATATAAGAGCCTTGCCTTAGAATACATATTTGTGTCTTTTGCCATGGTGACATTGGAACCGTGGGGTCCTGAGGCTAAAAGTTTTTTTAAAGAAATTTCATTTCGCTTAGTTGATGTCACCCGTTACCCTAAGGCCAGGTGGTACTTCGAACACCGTATAAGTATCTCTGTCTAAAGAGGTAACGTTGCCAATCTTATGTGATCCCATCCAATGGCCTCTGATGGCGAGTTTTAATTGCTTATATTTTTATTTATTTTAATGTTAAGTTTAATTATGACTTGCCGACCCGACTAACTCTGTTCAGTTTTAGAGACAGAAGAATTTAGATTTTATTATTATAATATATGTTGGAGTGCTATAATTTGTGGAACGCTGGCGCCATCTGTCTATTGGCGTGGGGCAGAGTCAATAAGTGACAATCCGGCGCACGTCTCTCCAGTTCTCGGGTGACAGCCCGCCGGTGCGGTCCACTTATAAATGGTCACGTTCCCAGCCTTGATTGAACGTAATAATCCAAGTTAATTAATAAAGTGTTTGATTACACCGACATTACCCACGAACGCCCACAATATGCCATTAATGACGATGTCGGTGGAGATCCTTATGCCACTATGCTTTTTGCTGCTCATTCTCTCTTCATTTTCCGACATATATATTCTTCCTCTTCTGATCTCCCGATACCTCTATTGGCCATGTATTTTGGTGCATCGCAAATTGTGCGGTGGCAGAAAAATATAATCAGAAGTATTGTCTATCTCCAATCCAATCTCTCCACCAATTTCCAGCCCAATCGGTTCACCCGTTCTTGAGTTATAAATAGTGTAACTAACACGACTTTCTTACATATATATAGACGGTATCATGGTTAATTGTATTTTAAATTCTATTACTTATTTCATTGAAAGTCCGTATCGAATGTCTTGTAAATTGCCGGGGAGGAAAATTAGTTTTGACGGATCGTACATAATGTGCAATGGCTACCCTTTTTCTTTTGCAAAAGTAATATTTGGATACAGGAGATAAACTATTATGATATTTAAATATCCATCGTTGTTTATATTAATGACACTTCAACGCAATTATAAAGTTTTCCGGAAGAAATCTCGTCGTCGTCGCTTCAACCGATGGACGTCCACTGCTGGACATAGGTCTCACGTAATGATCTCCACAAGACTGATCTTGTGCCGCCTGGCTCCAGCTCTACCGGTGACCTTCTTTATATCAGGAGTCCATCTTGTGGGGGGTCTGCCTCCACTGCGCCGTCCGGTGCGGGGTCGCCACTCCAGCAGCTTCGGCCCCCAACGTCCATCGGTCCTTCGCACTATGTGCCCCCTAACTAACCGGAAATACAATAGGCCACTACAGATTGATTACTAAAGTTATATAAAACTATAGTTTCGTATTTTATTTTGCCTTTCACACTTTCATAAAAAAATAGTTTTAAACTTAAATTTTCGTGAATTTTATTTTCACTACATTAAAGAGTACATTTCGATAAACAAATCTTTGCTAGGTTTAGGTAAGGTACGAGAAACAGGCACTTTTGTCCCGCATATTTTATACCTTAGTGAGAAAAACTACTCTCAACTGTTTCACATCCAATCAAGTCTAATTTAATTCTTTAATACTTCTAATGGATGACACTTGAGGTTAATATAGTTTTAAGTGGAAAATTAGTTTCAGTTTATTACTTGTTTAAATGTAAAATTATTGGGGCGTATAAAGTAGTTTATTAACGGAACATGTAGGCGTTGGATGCAATTTACTTGTTCGTTATTAAACACGATAAACGCTTATAATTAATAAAGTAAAAGGATTAAAATTTCCAGTTTACTTGGCGTACAACATTAAATAGGCGTGTATTTACGAGGGGATACTTTCCTTTTTTCATAATGGTGCGAGGGCTCGTTTTATCCAGGTTTCGATTACGGACAGATTTGTATGTATCTGGAACGTTTGGGTGGCTTCGGTTGTGGCTCCCTATTTAACAATGACTCTCAAGTGAAATTTACAACCATAAAAAGTAGATTGTATCTATTACACTGTATCATTACTTAACATCATGTAAGATTACATGCAGATGCAAGAAATGCATTTCCGCATCCCGACTGTTGGGAGTGTGGGACTCCGCGAGGGTACGAACTCGAAATATCCACTAAAACCCAGCGGGACCGCCATCAACCATGAGAGGGGGCCAAAAGATTCGTTGAGGCATTCCTCTCTGGCCCCTCGGTTGCAGTCGGCTCACAGATATTCTACAGAGGAAGGAGTTGTATGAACCTCCGCCTCCTGTTTCCCTTTGTCGGGGCTGGAGTTTTCGGAGGCATTCACTCTCTCCCTTTGCCGCGCCTCCTTGAGTGATATGGCAGTCTCGCAAAAGAAGGCAACCGCTGTCCAGGCTTGCTCACTGATAAGTACTGCTCATAATTATAACCGATTATTAAACAATGGACGTTAGGGCCTGAAGGTGTTAGAGTGGCGGCCTCACACCGAAAAAAGGCAGTGTCGGCAGACCCCCCACCATGTGGACCGATAACATCAGGCGGGTTGCTGGTAGCCGCTGCATACAAGCGGCGCAATATCGGGCCCATTGGAATTCATTAAGAGAGACCTTTGTCCAGCAGTGGACGTCCATCGGTTGAGACGACGACCGACATTAGCAAATTTAATAATACTTTACTTTTGATATTTTTGATATTTACTTTGGTATTCTTGGAATATGAGCTACGAGCAAGTATTAACTTGCCAAAGAGAGGTCTGTGCCGATCAGCGACATTTTAATAAGTCGCTGAAATCCCTAAGGCGGAAAATTCTGCCACCGTGTGGTGGACTGTGTCTAATGAGGCACCACAGTCGTGACATCTGGCCGACGGCTCACAGTCAATAATTTAGTACGGTATTTGCCGAAGCAACCATGACTGGTAAGCACCTGTACCAACCTGTGAGATAGCGATCCGTGCTCGTTGGCCAGCCATTTGTCCAGATGAAGGCAGATCACCCCTACTATGGCCCTGCCATCCTTGAGTCAAGGCTCTGTTAGCGAGAACCCTGACTTATCTCGTCAGCGTCTGGTGATTTCCCTTTCGTTCTGGCGGCTACTCTGCACTGGTTAGCAGATATGAGAACTTCCGCCCTGAGCTCCCATGAGGCATCACCTGCCAACCATGATATAAAACTGCCTAATTGGTGTAATGGTCAGCTTATTCGGCTCCAGATAAGAGGTCTGCTGTAGTGAAGCAACGTAGTGGGTCAATGCTCTAAAATCCCTCTCTCCCATGATTTGGAGGCCAGTGCCCAGCAGTGGCACATTAATGAGCTAATACTTACTTAACCTTATGTAAGATTACAGTAACAAAGCCAACATTATGTAATTTATTCAAGTCTGTGTTGATAAAAGTGATAAGCCTTCGAATTTAACAACAATTTCGCATTTGACTTAAAAAAAAAAATTCGTGGTGAGTCAGGATTTCAATACGCACGTATATCCACGAGTCGTGTAAAAAATCAATCAAAATAGTTAATTTGAGCGAGGAATTATACAGTAAAAAATTATTATACAAATAATAGTCACGCTTCGTTCATATCGGATGATATTTTAATAAAATCCAGTCAATTTTGTAGCAAAATGACTTCCGCTGTAAATTTCATGGACCATAAAACTTGTCGAATAGATAGAAATCCGGGTCACTGATAAAATCAAAATCAATTGCAAAATATTCTTTAAACAAGTAGGTATAAAAAGCACTTTTGAATTTTCAATAGTCTGTACGTTAGTAATAAATCTACTACCGTTTCGGAAAGCCGATTCCGCTGAAAGGAAACTGGAAAGAAACTAAGCGATTACTCTTTTAAATATAGTTTTGCTTCTCTGCGCAACTAGAATCAAGCCAAAACATTTCTATCGCTTAACTAATCTTCAAAATTATAATATGCCTTTTGTAAAAGGATGTTTTTGACATATTTCTTGAAATTATGTGGAGGGAAATCCAAAACTAATTGTGTTATTTTATTAAAAATGCTTGTATTCAACTCGACACATTATTTCTGAAACTGAACCCTAAAATAAAGCATTACAATCTTTATCTAGGCTTTTATATCTTGTGTTATGTGTGTGCATTATTATCGCATAAGCAAGGTTAAAGAAAGTTATGTTTGGCTAAAGAGAGTTACATCTACAGTATTCTTAGGTATAAACCAGTATATATATATATATATGTGTGTCGGAGGGCAGATGTCTGTGGAACGCTTGCGCCATCTATCGGCGGGGACAGAGTCAATGAGTGCCGGCCCGTCTCTCGGCAGTCCTCGAGTGGCGGTCGGCCGGAGTGGTCGACTATTGAAACTGTCGCGTTCCTAGCTATTGGTGTAATGAGTTTATGTAAATTGATATCGGGAACATCAAGTGATTGAAAATTATAATCTGAGTTAATTAATAAAGTGTTTGATTGCACCAACGCCTACAGTATGGATGTGATTCGGACTGCTTTTCTCCTATTCTCCGACATATATATGTTTCTATCCAGCATAGTACCAGAACTAAACTTTACTTAACCGTCACTCCTAGCAAGTTGGAAAATTGTCACAATATTTTAACAAAAAAAGAAACGCCTTCAAAACAAACTTAAAATATATTAATATGCTCTAAAACGTAAGAAATCATTGCGTATTCTTTTATAGTGTTCTTCGTATATTCGGAGTCGGTGTCAGCCGAGGTGCCTACATATAGTTCTACAGGTGGGGGAGACACGGGAGCTGCCAAGTGGAACCGCGGGGAGCATCTACTTAGGCTGACGCCGACTCCGAATATAAGAATACGAAGGCGGTTCTTTTTTTGTTAAAATTTTTATTTATTTTTTGATTTTTAGTGAAGTAAACTAACAAATTTGTCTCAATATGTGTACACCTAAACAAACGTAATCTCATTGCTATTTGATTACAGACACTTATATATAATGAAATAAATAGCACCCTTACTGTAAGCCATTGAGGAGTTCCATTGATCTTCATATTTAACTACGACTAACACTTAACCAGACCGAAGTTACGGTAGGCAACTCAAATATCTGGATAGCCTATAGAAGATTCTGTCGAGTATCGTTCGTTTTCTCCTAAGAATTGAAGAGTTCTGTCACTTTGTCATGGATTCCACCATCAGAACCTAACCAAACTATCACAAAACAACCCTTGAAGTATATCCTTTCCAATAAAAAAAGAATTATCGAAATAGGTTGGCGTGGTCTTGAGTTATTCGTCCATTTGTCGCGTACATGCATATTTAACACTTATCCAGTTTTCTCGTGGATGCATCATCAGATCTGGATTTTAAAAAAATGGAACCCTATAACGAGCTCTACCTTTCATTTAAAATAAAAATCATCAAGATCGCTCCACCCAGTCGGGAGAT
>JACTOM010000026.1:3130057-3160287 GCA_015832385.1 Elymnias hypermnestra
CACATGTTCCATCTTTTGTAAATTTAGATCCCAAGTATACAAATTCTTTCACCTCTTCCACTTGTTCCCCATCTATCAAAATATTGCCATTCATCATAGATTCATCTCGTTCAAAAAGCATAACTTTCGTTTTGTTTACATTCACTTTCATTCCTTTCCCTTTCAAAGCTTCATTCATAATATTTAGCATCTCCTGAAGCTCGTTAGCGGATGACGCAAGTATTACTTGATCATCAGCGTAGAGTAAACATTTGATGAGTAATTCATTCATTCTTAACCCATACATACTTTCTTTTAAATCTGTCAAACATTTATCCATGAATAGGTTGAACAGCCATGGTGACGCAACACATCCCTGTCGAACACCTCTTTCGACAGGAAACCACTCCGTGTACGCTCCGTTTATTCTGACACAGGCACTAGAACTCTCATAGAGAGACTTCAATGCTTGAATCAGACAACCGCTCACCCCACACGTAGATAACGTTGACCACAGCTCATTCCTCACAACTCGATCATAGGCCTTTTCTAAATCTACGAAAGCGCAATAATAGCGGGGAATAACTAGTTATATAAAAATACTAATTGTTAGATCACAATATTGTAAAAGACAATAATATAGTCAGTCAGAGTCGTAAGCCATTGCCTATTCAGTATAGCATAGTTTATTTATATTTACGACTTGTTCTTTTGGTTCGCGACTTTTCCCCTCAAATTAGAAATAATAGTATATTTTTCTTTAATTTAAAGTTAATTATTGGCGCTATATATACCACTCTTTGGACTGGTATATTATAGACCAACTTCTGTCCTATGTTCTCGAAGGACCAGCCTTTGACGATGTATGCCCCACTCTTCGGACTTAAGTAATATCGGCCAAAGATAATTGGTTGTCTTCAGACTTCCGTTCCGCACAGCTTCTGTCATCCGGTTCGCTTCTTCTCGAAGGCTGCACGTCAGGAAGCCACTGTTCGCAGCTGATCTCTTAATTTGACAGTCCTTCGTGCTGGCCAGGCGTTGTCTCCACAGTGCTGGTGCAGGTGCTGGTGCGGGAGTGTGTTGATATATTCTTCGTAATATATCAAGATGATGCGCCTCGATAATGACTGCGAACTCGGAGGGATTCCTCGACGAAATCTGCGATAGTGTTATCAAGTCTCATCAATTGGGGTTTCTTCACTTGGTGATGTTGTCACATATACTACATCACACTTCACTCTTCAAACTTCACATTGATTTCATATCCAAAATCTGGACATAATAAACCGCCGCGGGAGCACTCCCACCCCGACGTCTTCAACCTTCCACATTCCGATCTCACGCTTTCGGATTTCAGATCAGTGCACATGTCTTGCATCCCAAGCCTTCGACAAGGTATGGCACGCCGGCTTAATTTATAAGCTTCACCATCTTGGTGTGCCAGTTAGACTAGTTATACTGTTACGAGACTTTCTAACAAACCGCAGATTTCGTTACCGCGTCGAGGGAACTCTGTCCTCACGCCGTTCAATTCGGGCCGGAGTCCCCTAGGGCTCCGTACTGTCACCACCTTCTCTTCTCGCTGTACGCCAGCGACATGCCTAGAACGCCTCACGTTCACCTAGCTCAGTAGGCGGACGACACACCTCCTCGGACTCGCTTACTCACATCTCCTCTCGCCTCCAAAAAACGGTCAATAGCCTAGGCGATTGGCTCCGCAAATGGAGAATTGTGGTTAATGCTGAGAAAAGCATAGCTATACTCTTCACCGGTGCTAAGAGGCCAGATCGCAGAGATCTGGCAACAATTAAACTATTTAATTCTCCGATCCCTTGGCAACGGAAAGCCAAATACCTAGGAGTCACCCTAGAGATGCGTGCATGCACTTCACCGAACACATTCACACCGTCCGTGGCTGGGCAGCGTTTGTGCTAAGTCGCCTCTATCCCATGATCTGCAAGAGCAGTAAATTGTCACTGCGCCACAAGGTGACACTCTACAAAACTTGCATCCGCCCCATATTCTCTTATGCGAGCGTAGTGTTCGCTCACGTTCCTGCACGCCGGCTGGTTCGACTCCAGACGCTGCAGAACAAATTCATGCGCATAGCCACGGACGCCCGCTGGTCCTTGCGCAATGTCGATCTCCACTGAGATCTCCACCTCGCAACGGTCATCCAACCATCAGTCACCCCAATCCTCTCATTAGGAATGCCTATCCGATTGTCCTTTTCAGCAGCAGCAAACGTTGCCCTAAGTCTAGGTCCGCAGCAGGGCCCTTTTACGGCCCACCCCTCGGCACAGCTTCTGCGCTCGCCATCCCTCTCGGTTACGCTGTCAAAGCCAGTAGGGCTAACAGCAACTACACACTTCGAAAAAAAAATAAAAATAAACACGTTCCTGCTGAACCACAGTTCGAATCGCGATACATCTTCGTCTGGTGACAAGTAGACGGCGGACCGTTGGGGTGAAGAATCTGGTGGCATTTTCATTTATCCTGAACCGGCAAATCTTCGCAAGAGTGAGCCAACAAAAGGGCTCACACTTTTTTTTTTCAACTTCTGTTGAGGTTGTGGTGCTAGTCTCGTTTGTGGGGTTGGTGATTTGGACGAATAAATGGTAAAATACGTTTAAATGATGTGTATATTAAATGCTTTACAATAATACGTTTATTGAGAGCGTAACGTTTGGCGCTAGTAGTACGAATTGTTGAATGGTTTGTTAATTTTGAATTTTAACGGCGGCTACAGACGAAGTATCAAGCGTTTCGTTCTACGGCGCGTAAACAATTTCTTTTATAATTTTATTTTCTCTGGATATAATAACATTTTATTCATCAATTTAAATTGAAATACTATTTACTTGTAAGAGGGTGACACTTGAAGTTAAAACATACTTTTTTAAATATTAAACGTCACGTAAAACATTTGTAGGTGGCTAAACAATTGCTAGTTAAGCAGGTAGGTCGTCAATTTGGCAAGAACTGAACTTTTCCGACACTAAGTATCAGACAAATACGCGTGATCCGAACGGGGGTACCAGAAAACCCCAGTTCATTTGTATGAAATCTAAAACAGTCATCGGAACTTCGCGTGAATACCGTTCCACTTCCATGAGGCGGTTTCCGTTTGCACGAGGATATAGAAATAACATACTTATTATCCCGTTAAATTAACACTTTGACTGCCGCGGGAGTTCAACATGACCAACATTAGTACTATATTTGAGTCTTCCGGATCGCTCGTATGAGATACCCAATCACAGTTACCAACTAGTGCTATGTTTGAGTCTTCAGGGTCGCTCGTATAAGATAATCAATCACAGTTACCAACTACTGCTATATTTGAGTCTTCAGGGTCGCTCGTATAAGATAATCAATCACAGTTACCAACTAGTGCTATGTTTGAGTCTTCAGGGTCGCTCGTATAAGATAACCAATCACAGTTACCAACTAGTGCTATATTTGAGTCTTCCGGATCGCTCGTATAAGGTAACCAACCACAGTTACCAACTAGTGCTATGTTTGAGTCTTCCGGATCGTTCGTATAAGGTAACCAATTACAGTTACCAACTAGTGCTATGTTTGATTCTTCCGGATCGCTCGTATAAGATAACCAATCACAGTTACCAACTCGAACTATATTTGAGTCTTCCGGATTGCTCGTATAAGATAATCAATCACAGTTGCCAACTAGTACTATGTTTGAGTCTTCCGGATTGCTCGTATAAGATACCCAATCACAGTTACCAACTCCAACTATATTTGAGTCTTCCAGATTGTTCGTATAATATAACCAAACACAATTACCAACTAGTGTTATGTTTGAGTCTTTTGGATTACTCTTATAAGATAATCAATCACAATTACCAACTAGTAGTTAGTGTCGGTCATGTTGATCCCACTCGGCAGTCAAAGTGTTAAGGAATTTTCTTAATTTGTAAAAACCAAAATTCAATCATTTTCCACTGATACGTATTCCCTTACAAAACCGACGATGAAGATGTTAGTCAAAGTATTACGTATCATTATATTTGATTACATAATATAATGATATCAGAAGTTGTTGGTATGAAAGTAAATGCGTTCTGGCAGCATATCAAAAAAGTCAGACGTTTGTCATTTGTAAAAGTGTACCTGAAAATTTCGCCAAGACTTTTAAGTACTTGAGAGGCCTTGTACACTTTTCTTGCCAATAAATATAATACTGACAAAGGCAATGATATAGGCAACAAAATAGGCATGTAATACGATATGTATAAAATAAAAATCTAACGCCGCGTTTGTCTAATTATCTCTCTGTCTATACACGATAAACTGAAAAACTATTATACGAATATCGAAAACGAGAACTAAATATAGCAGTATATAATAGCCTACTAAAAGATAATATTCTGCGAGAAATCGTTTCAAGAAAAACTCAAAATGGTTGATAAACACTTCCATGAAATGTTAAACTAACTTACTTTTAAGATTTATCCAATTGCTCTGAATCACAGATAGTGTACATACTAGATAGCTACTGGAAGACGTGGCAGCCGCAGGAGATGCGATGAACATTAACATCAATGAAACTAAAGCTATGTGCATATCCAAATCCCTGACCCAACTCCCTCAAATAATACTTCGCGGTACCTATACTGCAGCAGTCAGAAAGTTTAAATACCTAAGTCGGTATTTCACCACAGATTTAGACCACCTAGAAGAAATTAAGTGTCGAATAGGGCAGGCAAAAGCCGCCTTCTATAAAATGAGTAAAGTTTTGTGTGACCCCAAAATCCCATTCCTAACAAGACTTCGCGTTCTAAAATGTTATGTCTGGTCCACACTTTTACATGGCTGCGAGACATGAGTCGTTAAGAAGCAAAATAGAAAGCGGCTCCAAGCATTTGAGATGTGGGCTCTAAGAAAAATGTTTAAGATTTCTTGGAACCAGTTCGTCTTAAATGCTGTAGTCCTCAAACGAACGCAAATAAGCCGCATGCTTATGACGACCATCGTGCGGAGAAAGGTGGATTTTTTCGGACATCTTCAAAAAGGATCCCTATTTGAGTACCCACGGTTGATCCTAGAGGGCAGGATGTCGGGAAAAAGAGCACCTGGTAGACCGAGGCGGCATTGGATGACCGATATACGTGAGTTGACCAGTCATAACTACACACAATTAAAAAGAGTTGCCCAAGACAGAAGAGTTTTCCGCATACTGGCCGCAAAACTTCATTTTGAAGAAGGCACTAGATGATGATGTACATTCCTTTTCAATAAAGAAGTCCCGCGGAGATTTTTGGAACTAAATTTGACAGGTCGGCCATCTTGTCGTTCGTCGTTGTTATCAAATTAGTTGTGATAGATTTTTGTAAGTTTTTAACTAGATTATTGTATTTAAAAAAAAATTTTACAATACCAAAAGTTGTAAAAATTTCGTCTCGAGAAATGATATTGAAGGTGAAAGAGTTCTATGAAGCGGAAAAAAAGAATCAAGGTGTTTTAAAACCACTAAACAATCTTTAGAAGAGCGTCGCCATGACAGGTACTTTTTAGAGTTGAAATATAATAATTTTTGCTGTATTAATGATACTTTTATGATAGAAATACATTTTTGCGACAAAATTGAACAAAAGTGATAAAACTAGGTAATTGAAATTAAAACATATTTAACATAGTAAACTGTGTACAAGAAAAGTGTAACAGGAATTACAAAAGAAGGTATAACATACATACATACATTGCATCACGCCTAATTCCCAAAGGCCAGACTGGCAGTGCATGCTGGAGTGTTGGTGCCAACACTTATGTATGGTAGTGAAAGTTGGGTATGGCAGAAGAATCACATAAGTAAAATAAATGCGGTAGAGATGAGAGGGAATGCGAACGTTGGAAGGGGAAGACCAAGGCGAACATTCCGGAATCAAATCCAGGAGATTTTAATTAATGGCCAAGTCAAGAGTACTCTAAACTGAAGAACTTATATGAAAGGTTTAATGAGAATGAAAGAAGCGAAGAAGATATGCAAGGATCGTGGCAAGTGGAAGGATGTTTTCTCTGCCTACCCCTATGGGAACGAGGCGTGATGCTGTGAATGTATGTATATCGATTTCAATGAACACATTTTTTTACACAAATCTATGATTATAGAATACTCATTTGAGAGGTAGCAGTGTGTTTAGCTGAATAATATCTAACGTAAGTTTCTGTTGTAACATAAGAGAAAGGTTACTTTATTGTTTTGTGTTTGAAATGGCAAACAGAAACAATATCCTCTGTCTTGTAATATAATATCGGATTTCGTATATTAGACAATAGGGTTTTGGTTTACTACAGCAATAATACGTATTAACATCAGACATAGTACCAGACCAATTTCTTTTGTTCTGTTTGTTATAGTCAGAAGGTGGTTCGTATGAAAGAAAAAAGCTAACAAAGTTACGTACAGCACCTGAAACTTTAAGTTAACTTTACTACCATAGAAACTTTTTAAATCTAACCTTATGGCGTTTACTTGTCAGCTATTGATAGAAAGCACACCAAATAAATAATTAATCAACATGTTTTGACTGAATTCCAGTTTTCTTCTTGCTGAATTTCTTCTCCCTGGGAACTAGTGGTTTATTGATCACCTTTAATTTATAATAATTTGATTTCTAAATGGAAATCGAAAAATGTATTTAGGAAAGGTAATTTGGGTAGCAGATTTTTAAAAGTCCACCTGCAGGGCACAGGCCTTCTTACGCGTAGGAGACAGTTCTTAGAGTATAAACCTACTACGCTGCTGCCGCGGTTTTGCAAGCTACGCACTTCCGACAATTACTTCTGGAATATGTAAAATTAAATCCGATGCTTTATCGTTAGAGAGCTATTAATTATTATACATACATAGATAGCATCACGTCTCATTCTCATTAAACCTTTCATACAAGTTCGTCCCTTCTAACTTTCCTATTCACTCTTGACTCATAAATCCTTTTAGTCGGTCTCCTTTCATTCATTTTCTGTACGTGCCCAAACCATCTAAGCATACCTTTCTCAATTATAGTCACTACATCTTCTTTTATACCACTACATTCTCTTATCACACTATTTCTTACTTTGTCACTCAGTTTCAATCCACTCATACTTCTCAACGCTCTCATCTCTACCGCATTTATGTTACTTATGTGATTCTCATGCCATACCCAACTTTTACTACCATACGTAAGTGTTGACACCGACACTCCTGCATGCACAGGCAGTCTGGCCCTTTGAGACACCATCTGGTTATTCATAAAGGCTTGCAGAGCATTATTTACCATATTTCTGGCATTAGCTCTCCTTTCAATATCACTTTCACATGTTCTATCTTTTGTAAATTTAGATCCCAAGTATACAAATTCTTTCACCTCTTCCACTTGCCCCATCTATCAAATATTGCCATTCGTCATAATTTCATCTCTTAGTAATTATCATACTAATTATCTCGGTAATATCAGGAACCCTTTACATAGAGAAGGTTTTAATCGTGAAAGTATAAAATTTAAAGTTAATAGTTTCGAAAATCTCGATCTGATCAGTGAGATATATATAGATATATATATAGATATTCTATCAGTTCCCCATACTGTAGTCCCCGTAGTTACTGAAGCCTAATTTTTCTTTTAAGAAATACTATTCAATGGAATTAGAGACATTTAAACGTGTACAATTTTGCTATACAACGCTAAAGACCAACTGAGTTTGTGTCTTGAACAAAGGTGTTTAACGTTTTTCCAGAATTAAACAAGGATTGGAATGATTTTATCGCATTTTAAATACGGGTATGCGGGTCTCTGTTGAATAAATTTGCACTGCATTTCAGTTTACACCGAAAATCGGACATGCTGGGACAATGAAGCCGCAAAATACTTCTAACGTTCGTTTATCTTTATTCAGTGCAGTTTTTTCTTCACTGGGAAGTGCTTTATACACGCTGGATGATGAATAAACTTCTGTACGTATGGGAAATGCTGGTTGTGTCAGGATATCCAATAAAACCCAGCAGATTACTCAGTATCCGGATGGTGGGTCCAGATATTATAGAAAGTCGGGATAAATCTAACTTAAAGGTTTTTTTATCGCTAGGAAATGATTTAGGCACAAACCCCGACCCGTAGCTCAAGCTAGGCAAGAGGGTAAGCCTCGTAATACCCACCAAAACCTAGCGGAATCCTCTTTATCTATGAGTGAGGCAGCAGGTGTTCAACTTTCGCATTCCTTCCTGGTGTCCCGGATGAGGATGTTTGAGAATCCAAATACACATATGAATTGAGTAATTGAAGTACATTTACACAACAGCTATTGATTTAAATGGTGTGCAACCTCCACCTAGCCTCGAAAAGGCAACCGCTTCTTATGCAGTGCGGGGAGGCATCCACTGCATTCTCCCTTTCTCCCTCTTGAGCCTCCTGAAGCGACACTACGGTCTTGCCACACCCACCCACATTCTCCCACTGAAGAGCATCGCACCTATAATGCTCCCCAGAGAGAGGCCACCACGGATCAATGCCACTAGGAGATAACGCTGAGGTCCCCAGCATGTACAATCTGCTACAAAATGGTTTACTTCAAGGAGAGTAGACAGCATAATTTTGCCAACTGAGAGTTGAACTCCTTCCTCGAGAGTTGCAACTGCCGTTATCACCATTTCTCTTTGTAATACCTCCTTCAGGAGCCCATTGTCCTCCAACCTAACTCATCACCAAACATATCCCATTATGCATTTTTTCCCAGCTGGGAAATGCCTTTACGGGGCCCAATCAAACAAAAGTGGGGCTTGTTGACAATAATCCAGAATACCCACCGAAAACGTTCTCAGTAAGAGACTACGTCTCGAGAGGATAATATATGCTGAATTTCTAGTCCATCTAGGGAATATTGGGATCAATATCCCGTGAGATTATGGGAAAACTCATTCTTATTCTACGTTGTCTACATTAAATAGTAACTTATTTCCTTTCTCAGGCTCTAGACTATCTGTGTACCAGATTTCATTTCAGTACTTTTTCGTGAAAGCGACAGACTTTACTTTCGCATTTGTAATATTTGCTAAGAAAAAAATATTAAAATAATCAAAAGCCTAGAGTGATTTATTCGAATTGAAAATACATAACTTGTTTACCTTCCTCCCACTGGCAACTTTAAATCAGGATTTTCTACGTATTTTATCAGGAATTGAGAGTTGTTATTTAACAAACTACGAAGATTTAGCAAAAAATTAATCAGTAAAAACAAACCGTGTTACAGATATAGAATAGTTTAGTTGTTTAATCAATATCTATATATATAAAAGAGATATCCAGGTATTTATTGACTCATAATATCTCTAGATCCAAAAGGCGTAGAGACTTGAAATTTGGTGGGAATATTCCTTTTGCCGAGTAGAGGTCAGCTAAGAACGGGTTTTACTAAATTCCACTCGCAAGGGGGGTTGCGGGGGTGTTAATTAAAAAATTTAATTTTCCTGTTAAAAAATATTCAAAGTTCACGCTATATCTTTTATTTATGTAAAACTTGGTCAGAATTTTTTTGGACATACTGGAATCTATGAGAAGTAAATTTTAGGAATTTTTTTTCTTATTTATAAAACAATTTGCCTCATATTTCACGCAGACGAAGTCACGGGTTCAGCTAGTATACTGTGTTGGTTATACTATCTATAACTTTAGAACGGCTGAACCGATTTCGTTGAAAATTGTTGGGGAAGTAGCTTAAAACCAGAGGGTGCTTTTAATTTTTTTTTTTAATTTTTAGTAGTGCTTAGTCCCTGTTACGAAAATTGAATAATGTTAGGGTTATATATATTATTATTTGAAACTATTGCAGAAGTATCATTATTGTTTCGACTATATTTTAAAATAAGATTGCCAATTGATTATTATGGAGGTGTCTGTGTAATATTTTATAAGATGGAGCATTGACTTATCTTTATATGGTTGCACCAATTGGCGCAGTAAGTCGTTGACGAATGTTGGAAGAGCGAACAATTCTTGGAAATTGTTCATTATATTAATGGGCCATCCCGTCATCTCAGTTGAAGTCATATAAAAAGTGATTTAAGAAGTAAACTTTATGAGAATAGACAACGACGGATAATTCCGTCAATAAAAGGTCTCCCTCCTGATGTGAATCCTACAACTAAGCACGACTAGTGAACACTTTAAAGTACCTAGAACTCTGCAAAACCCAAAAACTTAAGCCCGAACACTGACTGAAAAGAAACGATGTCTGAAGATTTGAACCTGGAAGAGCAGATTCAGTGAAGACCAGAGCTATGAATATTGACGAACCGATCCCACAAGAACAGTAAACTTAAACTACTAAATATCCGAACCGAAGAACCGAACCCGTAAGATCTGAAGATCGAAGCCCCGAACCTCATAGTCTGCTGAGCCTGGAGGGATTTATCCAGGATTGCGTTAGATAACGGGCACCTCATCATCGCCGGGGAGAAGTGTAAAGCTACCTTTAAGATCGGTTAAATTGTCATTTATCAGGTCGTTTGGGTAATCAAGGATATATTAAGCCTCTTCTTGGGATGGATATTGAGCTCAATCCTATAAGAAGTATGTGGGTCTTTCAGGCTTCTCTTACAAATTAGTAAATATATCACAAGAATTATTTAACTACATCCAAAATAAAACAATGTTCAACATTGTTCCGATAAAAAACAACAAATCACAATACCCTCGCAGTATATGTATGTTGGAGAATTAGAGAGAAGGAAGCATAAAGCATAAGGGCGTAGGGTTCTCCGCCAACATGGCATCCGTAATTTAATTTCCATGCTGTGGGCGTTGATGGGTAATGTTGGTGCAATCAAACACTTTATTAATGAACTCAGATTATAATGTTCAGTCACTTAATGTTTCCGATATCAAGTTACACAAACTCATTAATAGTAATAGATAGGAACGCGACAGTTTCAATAATCAACCGCTCTGGCGGAAAGTCACCCAAGAACTACCGAGAGACTCTCGTCGGACTGCCACTTTTGGCTCTGTGTCACACCGATAGACAGATGGCGCCAGAGCTCCACATACTACCGCACTTTGACATGTAAATACTAGAATATACAATTTTAATATATGAAATTAAAATAAAACTTGTAATTTTAGTGTAAAATGTTAAGAAAACATTTGTCGGGTAGAGCATACACATTTTGAATGAGATAATATGTTAAAAATGTGAAAGAGATGAATCTATGATGAATGGCAATATTTTGATAGATGGGGAAATAGTGGAAGAGGTGAAAGAATTTATATAATTGGGATCTAAATTTACAAAAGATAGAACATGTAAAAGTGATATTGAAAGGAGAGTGAATGCATAGAATGTGGTAAATGGTGCTCTGCACGACTTTATGAATAGCAAGATGGTGTATCAAAGGGCCAGGCTGGCTGTGCATGCTGGAGTGTTGGTGCCAACACTTATGTATGGTAGTAAAAGTTGGGTATGGCAGAAGAACAAGTGGAAGGATATTGTCTCTGCCTACCCCTATGGGAATGAGGCGTGATGCTATGTATGTATGTATGTACGTTTAAGTACGTGCCTCGTTTTAGTGTATTCTCGCAATGTACAAAAATATCATCTTTATTCTCTTTACATTCTATGAAATGTAGCATGTTTTAAACTTCTTTGAAATATACAAACGATATAAGACTTTAAAATAATACTCCACATCGCTAGTTTCATTTCTACGTAGATATCTAAATGTGTTCTTCGCAATAGTGAATTCTAGCAATATAAAACGCTACTTAGTTTGCTAAAATATTGTGAATTAATGAGTAATATAGTGGCAACACTTAAAATACTACAAACATTATACAATATTACGAAATGTTATGCACTACGAGATAAATTTAATGAGCAGAACAATTGTGTGATCAGAGTCTCTCCTATTGCTTTATGGTGCGGTTGTCTTAAGAGAAATAGTGCTAAATTGTATACATTTAAATAGTGAAGTAATTATTAGTATAGTTTAAAAAGTAAAGACAATAAAATTTGTTAGTTAATGGGAGTTTATAGGTTGGTTTATTATATCAACCCATCTTCTTTTACAGTTAAATTTTAAATGTATAAAACACATTAGCAAATGGGATAGTTATTCTATGAAGAGGTAGAACTTTAATTAGTTTTATTGCCTAGTTTCCTTGCTTTAAGAGTACTTTAATTTGAATAAGTTAGCGATTGGAAATAGCGCAATTAATTATTATACCGAACTTTTGTTTCCCGTTCTTGATCCCAGATATAAGTGTCTTTTCTCTTTATTACAATTACCTATATTTAAACAAGCGGCTATAACAGTACACAAGGTATTAGGAGACCATCCCTGAAAAGGAAGAGATGATAGCACTAATGACATTTTTGATAATGAGACGGAAAAAATATCGACCCTAATAAAAAAATTAATGCGTTTTATTTGCGTTATTTACGCTCGATCAAGCTAAACAAAACAAAAATAAATTACTTAAAAAAAAATTATAATAATAATTAAACCCAATCAGCTAACGCTCTGGTCAAGGACCGCACGACTATATTGAGCAAAAAACCGCCGCGCTAAGCCCTTGAATGACCCAAGCGTCAGCTGATTGAGTTTATTTGTTGTTTTTTTCATAAATCAATGTATTTTTAAGGAAACATTCTTTTCATTGGTCTAGTGGTTAGCATGTTCGACTACAGACATGAGGTCGAGTCCCGGGTCGGGTCAAGTCAAAAATGGATATTGAGCTTTCTATTAAGATTTTCTCAATATTTGCCCGAAGTTGGGAAGTTGGCGGTGTTCCACCCCCGTGCCTCGGAGAGCACGTTAAGCCGTCGGTCTTGCGCCTGATTTCTCTCCGGTTGTATCGGATTACCGTCACATTGGACTATGCGAGTGATGGAATAGAGAGTACACTTGTGTACTTTACCTGGAGCAGCATGGTGGACCTATGCTCTAAAAACCCTCTCTCATATGAGTGAGGAGGCCTGTTACTTACCTTACTATTCTTTTCATTTATTTAGCTGTACTGCCATTATGAAGCGCAAATAATGCTAACAAAACCTTTTAAAAATATTTTTGTATCAGGATCGATTTTACTGTCCCATCATCAAAGGCATCATTAGTAAGTACTATCATCTCTCTTCGTTTCTCTCAACTCCTTGTATAGGACTTCTTCTTCTTCTTAAAGTGCCTCTTCATTTTCTTCGAGACGGAACAGCTCGGCTGCTGACTTTATTCCTGTTCATTCGTGTATGTTCCGCAGCCAAGACTTCTTTCTGCGTCCAGCACGCCTTTTGCCCTCAACTTTGCCCATCATAATAAGTTGGAGTAACCCGTACCTATCGTGGCTAATTACGAGTACGGTGTGGGACGCGCTGTATGGGACTAAATTTTAATTAATAAAAATTTTTATTTAAGAAGGCTTTTTCAGTGTTTTTGAATTGTCTAATATCGCTTTCCCATGCTTAATGTATTTGTATTTATTATAATATGACCAACGTAGTTTGCAGCGGTGCCTCCATTCTAGGAAGATTGGCTTGCCAGGGGGCACGGTACGCTAACCTACAAGCTGGTACAGGTGTTATCTGGACATGGTTGCTTCGGCAAGTATCTGCACCAGATTGTAGGCCGCGAAGAGACGCCTGATTGCCGTATTTGTAGGGCGTCGGCCGTTAACACTGCGCACCACACAGTGGCAAATTGTCAGGCTTGGGGACCTCAGCATCACATCTTGACATCGCTGATTGGGAGTGACCTCTTACTCCCCAGCATTGTGGGTGCTATGATTGGCGATGAATCAAATTGGAGAGCAGTGACGTCGACTGCGAGGACGTCATCTTGCAGAAGGAGTCACTAAACAGGCATAGGGTGGTTATGGCAGACGCTACTCCCTCACGCCGGAGGAGGGGGGGCGCTAGAAGGCGCAATTTTGCTCGCCTGCTCTCCCTCAACTAAACTAAACCTTTAAGTCGGATTCATCCGGGGCGCCAGAGTTGAATGCGCCAGCGGAAATCTGGACGGATGAAGAGGGTTCCGCTGGGTTTTAGTGGGTATCCTGGTACGACCAGCGAGTCCCACATTCCCGGATGTTTACACTTCATCCGGCGTGCCTAAAACATTTCCCAGCGAAAAAAAAAATGTCCAACGAAGTTAGCTGAGCTCTATATTAGTTTGATTTCCAAGCCTGAAATTCAGTTTTGTTCTGTAATAGAGGTCTTGGAAACTGTTGTTTCCTTTACGCTTAAATTTCGTACAGTGACTCACTGTAGCTCAAATATTTTATAGCCAAGACCAGCTGACGGGCATTTTGTATTGTTCAAGCTGTTTCCACTCAGAGCTTACGAAATCAAACAATTTATTTTATTATTGCAGAGTACGTGGCTTTTCCAAGCGTAAATTCCTTGTGTATCATAAAAACGGATACTCTACTTGTAATAGATTCTTCTTAGACTAGGATGTCCAGAAATTTTTGTAACTTTAGCTGTTATGTCGTCCCAAAACATCATCATCAATTGTTCATTGAAATTAGTATGTAAAGAAAACTGTGAAAAAGAAAACTATGTAAAGAAAAGAAAAAAAATTAATATGTAAAATCACACTTGAATAGCCAAGTAACGTGTCCCAAACGATCCCCGCTCAGGACGGACGTTTTGCGTCGATTGCCCCGCGGGTTGAATGATACTAAGGTGGCTCTTGTGGCTTAAATGTTCATGAAAGACTACCAAATGTTATGATTTTTATGTTAGCTAATAGTTAAAACTATCATCTGTGGGAGCTATGTGCTGAAGTTCTCGCGTTCATCTATAAGCACAAGGTGGCTACAAAGGTACGTGATATGCAGGTTGGTGCTGATGAGGTCTGAATGATCAGGGCTCAAGCCGACCGCGCTCTGATCCAACGATGGAAAGAGGATCTTAGACCCCAGTAGCGGGCGTGGTCACTGTGGAGGCGATCAGCCCTCACCTGGAACAATGGCTTTCCAGGAAGCATGGGTCGCTCATCTACATATTGGTGCAGTTTCTGACCGGACGAGGATGTTTCAGAAAGTTCCTAAACATAATTGGTCGCGAGGAGTCACCGGCCTGCCATGATTGTGCAGCCTGAGGACCTCAGCGTCACCTCTTGGTAGCGCTGTACGGCGCGGACATCTAACTGGACTCTCTAGTGAGACATGCTGGACGGGAGTGGCCTTCTTCTGTGAGACGATCATCTCACTGCCAGCGGCCCACGAACGATGGCGAGAGATTTCAATGGATGTTCATTCACACCGCCGGAGGAGCCAGGTTACAAAGCATCGCCTGTTATCTTAAGTCATTCTGTCTTTGAGAATCCTCAGTCGGATTCATCCGGGACACCAGGGATAAATGCAAATGTTGAACCCCTGGTGCTTCATTCATGGATAAAGAGGGTTTCGCTGGATTTTAGTGGGTATTTCGAGGCCTTCTTGTTCGCCGAGTCCCACACCCCTGACACACGATCGGAACCAGTGCATAAAAGCATTTCTCAGCGAAAAAAAAAATAGTTAAACTATACAATATACTATATTTTTTGTTTATTAAACTTTGAGATGTTGAAAAAAGTTTGTCTTGTGTTCATAGACGTATATCTTAAAAATTAAAACATACCTCAATAACACAAATAATCAATCAGTAATAAGCAATCAGTTTTTAAAATACCACAAAAAAACTTAACGAACTTTAACGCTCTGTTAGTAACGGTCACTTTGTAATTGAATTATTATTTGTTTTTTCTATTATCTCTACGCATATGTCGTTACAACAGTCACCGAAAATAGATAATACACATTATAGCTTAAAAAGAAATTGTCATGACTTGTCAACCGGCAGTTGACATGGGCAATGAACATGATCGCTAACAATAATCATATAAATTTCAAATAAAAAAATGTATAAGTAGTAAGTATGGAAATAGTCCACAGAATGTATAATAAGTTATAGTTAACAATGTATTTAAGAAATGCATTATAATACTCGTATGTTAAGTTTATCCTCACAAAATCAGTTCATTAAAAATGTTTTGCAAGCAAACTATTTGTGCTGGAGTGTTGCCAGGATTGGCTACAATGTTGGCAATGTTGCCAAATACACTTATATGGTTAAATTCTTTAACGATTACACAATTTAAACATTGTATTTTAATTTGATGTTGATTAAATGTATCGGTACGAAGTGAAGTAAAATATGATGACCTACGGTTCTGAGACGTGGTCGCTGACTATAGGTCTCATGCGGAAGCTAAGAGTCACTCACAAGCGATGGAGAGGGCTATGCTCGGAGTTTCTCTATGTGATCGAATCAGAAATGAAGAGATCCGTAGTAGAACCAGAGTCACCTACATAGTTCTACGAATCGCGAACCTGAAGTGGCAATGGGCGGGGCACATAGTCCGAAGGACCGATGGAAGTTGGGGGCCGAAGGTGCTGGAGTGGCGACCCCGCACCGGACGCCGCAGTGTAGGCAGACCCCCCACAAGGTGGACTGATGATATAGAGGGTCGCCGGTAGCCGCTGGAATCAGACGGCGCAAGATCGGGCCTTGTGGACGTCATTACGTGAGACCTATGTCCAGCATTGGACTTCCATCGGTTGAAGCAACGACGACGACGACGAAGTAAAATATAAGTAAGTAGCAGCCCATTATCGTCCCACTGCTGGGCACAGGCCTCCTCCCTTATATGAGAGAGGGTTTTTAGAGCATAGACCCACCACGCTGCTCCACTGCGGATTGGCAGGCATAGTACACAAGTGCACTCTCTATTCCTTCACTCTCATAGTCCGATGTGACGGGAATCCGACACGACCGGAGAGAGATCAGGCGCAGGACCGACGGCTTAACGTGCTCTCCGAGGCACGGGGGTGGATCACACCGCCAACTTCCCAACTTCGGGCAAATATTGAGAAAATCTTAATAGAAAACTCAATATCGATTTCGAATTGGCCCGACCCGGGACTCGAACCCAGGACCTCATGTCTGTAGTCGAACATGCTAACCACTAGACCAATGAGGCAGTTGAAGTAAAATATAATTGTCATAAATGTACAGATAATATGCTTTATTGGACACCAAGACACAGAGTGCAAAGAACTATACAATTTACAATGTTAGTTCCTACAGACGCTGTGCCTCCGCTTTGTAAATCTCTTATATCTTGTAAGATATTAAATTTACTGAAATTTCGTTAATGATAGTTTTGATCTACATAACATATAGAATGTATGTAATGTATTTAATTCAGTCACAATTAATATTGTATCATATAAAATAGCTTGGTAAATAACATATATTTATTTGTAATATGTAACACATATAAATGGTTATTATGGGTTATCGTTTAGAGATAAATAGATACTGTTACGGACTTTTTTATTGATCTATTTAATATATACAATTCGGTAGTACATTAATATTCTCTATCTCGTACGGTTTAGTCAGTGTTTGCAATTAAAGCGTTGCGAACAGACAGCTTCATTTAATATCGTGTAAAGACAACGAAAGATCATTAGTAGTTACTTATAGTTACATCAATACAGATATATCTGTCTCGCTTTGCATTTGTAGTATACTCACCGTTTCCTCTCATCGGTTGAAGGGTAGACACGATGAGAATTGGAGAATTGAGGGCGATGGAGAGCATCCACACTGTTGCTATCATTTTGTAGGCGTGACATTGAGTCTGCCACTTCCTGGACTTCAAAGGTCTGCATATTGCGAAATATCTTTCAAGAGATATAGCTACTAGTGTCCATACGTCCACTGACACGGACACAGCTGAAACAAAAGGCAAATATAACTCCCTTATTTATCAACTATCATTTTTTGGACGCTACATTTAAATTTTGTTGCTTCAAAGATTGTTAAAGCAATATTTTGCGGTTTGCTAAGTATTTGTTGTCCAACGCCAATATGCAAAAGATATAATGGCCTAGTAAGACGCGTAGGTTCTCGTTCAGAGAAAAAATCGATACCGACACTATACTGAATGCTCAAGATAGAGGCGAAGGGACAATTCTGGTGCTACTGGACTATTCCAGGGCATTCGATACTACTGAGGCCATACAATGGTTTGATAGTTATGTGAATAATAGAACCCAAGTAGTTGAAGTGACCAATGAAGACGGTAGCATAGTTAGATCGAAATGCAGTTTTATCACCAGAGGAGTCCCACAAGGTTCTGGGTCCTTTATTGTTTATTTCGTACTCGCAGAGTATATTACAAGTTGCATAAAACATTGCAGGTATAATATATATGCTGATGATATACAGTTGTACATATCTTGCAAGCCTAATGAAGCGCAATCAGCAGTACAGAAAATCAATGAGGATCTACATCAGCTAGCTATCTGGTCCGAAGCTAATTGTTTACGACTGTATCCATAGAAGACCAAATGCCTACTTTTAGGAACTTCCAATTAGATTTGAAAAATATCCGGACAAAATATTAACATTGTTTTACAAAGAAATAATATTGAGAGAGTCTGAGAAGCTCGGAATTTGGGCTAATGGATAAAAGTCTACGCTACGAGAAATATGTCCTGAATACCATTAGCAACAGTTACTTCAGGCTCAAGTTGTTATATCGTATTCGACCTTACATCAGTGAGACGGTGCGTGTAAACCTTTGCGAGGCTTAGTTCTCTCGAAGCTAAATTATGCCGATGTAATAGGACCATGGCTATTGTCCAGGACAAAAAATATAATTCGAAAGGTCCAGAATGCTTGCAGGCGCTTCTGTTTTAATATCCCGCCGTGATCACATATAATCCCATATTTGAATGATGCGAAGCTACTAAACGTGGATTATAGAAGACAATTGCTCTTTGACACACTTTTGTTCGGTGTTACAAAGTTCAAAGTTCACACATATCTTTATGTAAAGCTCAAATGGCCTAGTGATCGTGATATTACTCATTTAACCAGGGCTTCGTCAACTTTAATGATTATTCCATTACACAACACGGCATCTTTCCATGGAAGCTTTAACGCAGCAACAAATTGCTGGAGCACAATCAAAAATACAAACTGCATCTATTGAATTTACAGTGTCAAAGAACATAATATTGTTGTCGGTACTGATGACAAGGCGAGCTTAGATGCTATATATATGCACTTTACCTTTATTAATTTATTTTATCTACAAATTTTCTACATGTATTATATAATGTTTCTCTTTCAAAGAGCGTAACTTTCGTTTTGTTTACATTCATTTTTATTCCTTTCCTTTTCAAACCTTCAGCTCCAGATCATCAGCGTAGAGTAAACATTTGATGAGGAATTCATTCATTCTTAACCCATACATACTTTCTTTTAAATTTGTCAAACATTTATCCATGAATAGGTTGAACAGCCATGGTGACGCAACACATCCCTGTCGAACACCTCTTTCGTTTATTCTGACACAAGCACTAGAACCCTCATAAAGAGACTTCAATGCTTGGATCAGACAACCGCTCACCCCATACGTAGATAACGTTGACCACAGCTCATTCCTCACCACTCGATCGTAAGCCTTTTCTAAATCTATTAAAGCGCAATAAACTTTGATTTACATAACATAGAATGAGATAATTATATTGTTAATAGAATAAAAATGAACCTATAAGTATAACCTATGAAGCGCTTACTCGTTGCATACCACACTTTTGCCAGTCGCATTTCACACACGTATAAAGCCCTTTTAGCGTCGGCTGCAATATAATTTCTGTTTAACTTATTTGTTTGTAAACCAGCATCATTGAACAGTAGTGAGACAGAAAGGGTGCTTATTTACCTTGTAAAAAGGGTATTAATTTGCATAAAGCAGCTCCAAACAGGAATCTTCTGTAGATTTGACCAACAAGTGTAAATGGTAGGCAGAAGACACCCAGCAAGAAGTCTGATATTGCCTGAAAAAAAATGAGAGTTAAGATATCGTGAAGCGAATTTTATGTTTGTAAATTTATGTATATCTGGGTGTTCTTTGTTCCGAAACCCGTTCTTAGTGACTGTCTCCATCACAAAACGAATATGTTTGACGAATTACAGGTCAATCTACAGAATAGTTATGAAGATTTCGTGTTGAGTCAGTGAGCGATAGTTTTTGGCCTATACGTCCCGATATCATTAGAATATGAAGAAACCCGTTTATAGTGAGCGTTTCCATCACCAAAATAATATTTATGACGAATTACAAGTCAATCTACAGAGTAGTTACGAAGATTTCTTGTTGAATCAGTGAGCTATAATTTTCGCCTATATATCCTGATATCATTAGAATATGAAGAAACCCGTTCATTGTAAGCATCTGCATCGCCAAAAAATATTTATGATGAATTACAAGTAAATCTACAGAATAGTTATGAAGATCTCGTGTTGAGTCAGTGAGCGATAGTATTATATTATGAGTAAAGCCGTTCTTAGTGAACGCCTACATCACCGAAGGAATATTTGAGACGAATTTGAAGTCAAAGTAAAAAAGGAATTTAAAGTCAATATAGGAAATAGTTTTGATATCTCGTATAGTCAGTGAGCGATAGTTTTTCGCTTATATATCCAGAAATGATGGGAATACGAGGAAACCCGTTCTTAGTGACTGCGCACATCCCCAAAGGAATACGTATAACGAGTTTTAAACCACAGTAGAGAATATAGTCTTAGAGATATCGTGTTGAATCAGTGAGCGATAGTTTATCATGTATATATCCCGAAATCATGGAAATATGAGGAAATCCGTTTTTAGTGGGCATTGTCATCACTAAAGGAATACGTTAGATGAATTTCAAGTCAATACACAGAATAGTTTTGGAGATATCGTGTTGATTCAGTGAGATAGTCTTTCGCTTATATATTTCGAAATCTTGGGAATTTGTTGATATCCGTTCTTTGTGAGCGTCACCTTCACTATAAGAGTATGGAAGACAAATTACAAGTCAATTTAGAGAGAATTTACAGAGATCTCGAGTTGTTTTTTTCTATTAATTTGTCGCCTGATGATGCAATGTAAGATGGTAAAAAAATCTGGAAAGAGGTAATTCTTAATCTGATGGTTGGGTGGTAAATAGTCATGGTCAAAATCTCCTTTGAATGAAGATCTAGACAAAGTAAAAAATACAATTTATAAGGCCAGGGCATCTGCCAGTGCCATAATCGTAATGATACCATTGTATATACTTTAGAGAGCAGAAGAGAAGCATAAAGCATGGGCAAAAGGTTTTCCGCCGACATCATCGTTTGTGGCATCCATAATTTAATTTCCATACTGTGTGCGTTCGTGGGTAATGTTGGTGCAATCAAACTCTTTATTGATTAACTCAGACTACAATGTCAAATCTCTTAATGTTCCCAATATCAATTTACACAAATTAATTAATTAATTCAATAGTCGACCGCTCTGGCGGACTGTCACTCGAGAACTACCGAGAGACGCGTTCCACAGACTATTGCACTCCGACATATATATAAATAAAAATATTACAAGAACTCATTCCCATATGGGGATGGTAGAGACAATGTCCTTCCACTTGCCACGATCCTTGCATATCTCCTTAGCTTCTTTCATTCTCATTACACCTTTCATACATGTTCGTCGGTTTAGAGTATTCTTGACTTGGCCCTTAATTAAAATGTCCTGCATTTGATCCAGGAACGTTCGCCTTGGTTTTCCCCTTCCAACTTTCCCATTCACTCTCTCATAAATCCCAATCATCTAAGGTAATCTTAAATATTAGCTAAAGAACCACAGAGTTATCAGTACTAATTCTAGTTTAAAGTAAAAAGGTACAACTTTTAGACAAGTTCCATAGTAATTACTTTTGTACAATAGACCCATCTTTTGTAATTGAATAAAGCTATTATCAGAGAAAGAGCAACCGACCCTTGACTCGACAAAAGCGAGTTCTCGCGAAATACCACTTCAATAGACTCTATTCCGATTTGTAGTGTTAATTTAGTAAAGAAAGGGAATGTTGAACCGAGGGCATATAGAAATTGTTACTATTTATTAGGCATCTGTATATATTAGGGGTGTGCGAATATAGTTTGAATCGAATATCATTGGACTACATCGATACAATCGATTATCTTCCACAGTTAGCGATATTTTATCTGATAAACGAACTTCATTATCATACGATTCATTATCGTATTTATTATTTATAAACAAAAATTTGTAGCAAATTTTCTATTTTTAGAATACTGTATTTGAAACGATAAAATTTCTGTTGTTTCAGTATCTTTAATATAAAAAAATCACTAATAATGTAATAGATTACGAATAATTCGATTCTACTTTCGAATCGAATAACAACATTCGATTCGGAACGAATAATTTGTTATACGAATACTAGTTAACAAATGCAACTTTCTCTGCATAGACTTAAATCAAAGACTTTTGCAATAATAATATATTTTCTTAAGGTTTTACTAAGGATCGATAACTTGAAATGATTGGGAGAGAGGCGGCCTGGAGTGCAGTTGCCTCCTTCTGCAAGGCTATCATCTCGTTGTAGGAGGCGATGGATAGAGGTAGAAAGAGCACCAAATGCGCCACTTCTCCGAAGGAGGCTGGGGTGGTTGTGGTATAAAAGAAGGTGTAGACTAAAATCGAGAAAGATATGCTTAGATGGTTTGAGCACGCAGAGAAAATGAATGAAAGGAGACTGACAAAAAGGATTTATGAGTCAAGAGTGTATGCGAAAGAGGGGAAGTCCAAGGCGAACGTTCCTGGACTAAATCCAGGACATTTTACATGAGGGCCCGGTCAAGTACTCTTAACCCACGAACTTGTATGAAATGTTTAATGAGAATGATAGAAGCGAAGGAGATATGCAAGGATCGTGGCATGTGGAAGGACGTGGTCTCTGTCTACCCCTATGGGAATGAGGCGTGTTGCTATGCATGTATTCTAGTGATAATGTAGTCCTTGGTGATGCGCTTTGGTTACCTTTTTAGCTCATGTTTAGCTAGCTGAATATTTTATATCATGTAAATATTATATTTTAGAAATATAAATAGCAATTCGTTCGTACGTATACGAAGTCGCCTAGTAATAAATAAGTTGGATAACAATCTTCCTAAACATATATAAGTTTGGTCTAGTTTGACTACGACTAAGTGTGTCTAGAGGCGGTTAAAGAGTTATGTAGAGAGCTATCTAAGAGGGTTTGTACACATGAAACTTTGAAAGCTTTAGTGCCATATGCTTTCTACTACAGTAAACTAAACCATATTTTGATTTGTTTTTGCTCTTGTGGTGTCACAACGACCTTTTATATCTAGGTCATCCATTGTTTGAAATTTGGTCATAAATAATTTAAATTATAACTTGGAACATTATTGAGGTTCTATTCTTATAGACTATAGTAAAAAAAGTCGTTGTAATTATCTATATATATTAAAATAAGGTCCCTTTTATCCTATGTCACAGTATCGCTCACGACTTTACCAATTTCGATAATGATTTTAGAGAGGAGAAGGTTCTTATGAAAGAAAAAGTTAAGTAAGTTACGTGGAATAGCATAAATTTTAAGAAAACTTATCGAAAATATAAATAACAGGCCTGCTCCCTAAAAGAAAAGGTATATAAGACACAAGAAATACAATGTGCACCATCTTTAGATTGGCTACAAAATATTATCTCTCTCTCTCATAAATTCTCATTTATTAGGCGACGGAATGTATATGTATGTATGTATATACGTATATATATGTCTTTTACTTTATATTAATATGTATAACATCTCATATCTCTCTTTTGCCCCACCTACCTAAACTCTTCTCTTACTTAAGAGAATTGTTAGTTACGATCGCCACCGGAGGGGTCCTAGGGGGGGGGGGGTTCAGCCCCCCCTATCGCCCCCGTCATCCGGCGGGTATAGCGCGGTCGGTCCGGCCCCTTTTGACGCTAGACTAGAGTGACAAACCGGGGGTTTCCCTTACAGCGCACGATGCACTACGGTTACATGCGCCCGGACCATCACCACTTTCAAACGAAGGCAGCTCAGAGCCGTCACTTCACCCTGATTTCAGCCCGACGGGTCCCGATCCAGACTCTCAGGCGAGCCTTGAAGGGATCGGAACCTGGGACGCGTGTCCCATTACTTAAGTGTAATGCCACGCCGAACAGAACGAGATCCCCAACTATCTTCATCCAATCCTGCTCCACAGCCCCCGAGAGGCCAACACCAATTGAGCGGGCGACAGTAGCCTATCGGGGCCCCCGCTCTCCCTCGGTAGCCATTGTTAGTCGGCCTCCGCCGACCACCAGGAATGGTAACGGTTCGACCGGACTCACGCCACATGTCTACTACTATAACCTAAAGCGCCCGCGAGTTCTTTACTCTGGTACCAAAGATCGAAAGCACCGACAGCGCAGTTCTAGGGGTAAACGCCCAGTAGTAAAACGTTTATCCCCTCATAGAGAGACTTCAATGCTTGGATCAGACAACCGCTCACCCCATACGTAGATAACGTTGACCACAGCTCATTCCTCACCACTCGATCGTAGGCCTTCTCTTACCTTAAGATTGTCTGAAAGAAGGCCGCCTATTGTACAACACTAATTGATGACTTTTAAGATTAATTTGTGTTTTTCTAATGTATGGTTCAATAAAATGATAAATAAGAACGAAAGACAATCGCTGATAAACCGCTATAGTCTGAATTGTTTTGACGTTGGCCTACTGCAGAGCATTCTGAGTAGTCCAACGTCAGAAATAGCTGTAGAATTTTATAATATGACAGTAGCGGGTTTTTAGTGATTTATATTAAAGCTAAGTTACGTTGGGGCTGACGTGTCTTGTGGACAAAAGTCCCTAATATCCTCTAGATATAAAAAAAGCACCAAAGTTTGAAAATAAATTTATACTTATCACGTGATTTGAAATAGCTTACCAGATTTAATAAGTAAACGTTGGTCACGGTCCTCATTCTGCGATTGCTTGCCAGTGTGGCAATCACTAAGCAGTTTCCAGAAATAGAAAGAAGAAAGATCAAAATATACGGCGGTAATACGAATCGCCACTCGTAAGCATTGCTTACGATTGTTATATTTCTTATTGTTTCTGTCGTTGTTGTCGTCGGTTCTCTTAGAAGGAGAGAACTGGCGTTATATTCCAACGTTATATTGGACTCCATTGTTATTATCTGTAACAAAATCGAAATACATTTTAATAATCTGTACATAAAATAAAAATAATTAACTAAATTAATATTACAAAGAGGAAACATTTGTGTTTTTGTATGTAAGTATATTTTGTGTGTTTGAAATGTTTTCACACAAAAACTTCTGGATAGATTACAAAAATTTTAACACCATTAGATAGTTGCATTTTCATTGAGCAACATAGCCTATATTACTTTAAAAAAAAATATAGGGATCTCAAATAAAAATGTTCTAATGTAACCCAAGGTGTGAAAAAATTTGTCACCAAAAATCTGTAATCGCCTGCGCTGCGAAAACTATTGATGATAGAATAAAAAAATGTTCCACAATATTAAAGAACGTATTGATATCTATAAAAAAGTTTGTAGTAACATATGTCCAACTAATGTATTTATGCCACTATAACTAGTTTTGTGCATTTTAATAGTAATAAAAGTGCCTAAAATAATCAAACCATATTATTCATATCTCTGTATTAATGATTATCTTACTAAATATTAATTTTATACTATTACTATTAAAGGCCGTATTAATATCTGTAAAATACATTTTGAACTATAAAAATCGGACATTCCGTTCAAAAGATATAACGAATTTAAAAATGTCAATCTAAGAAAATAAGTCCGATTGAGTTTCACTGCCACGAGATCGGTATCTACGTGGGTAAAACCGCAGGGCATTGCTAATAGTTTATAAATTATGTAAGTAAGAATTATTAACATTCGAAAAATGTTTAAAAGGAAAATACATCTACTTAGTTTACAGTTGGTTCTTCTTAGAAAAGTGCGCGAACCCTCGTAACTGTAAATTCTAAACCGGTGCTTAATATTACCAGTATAACATCAATAGTCATATATTGGGACTGATATGAAAACAATGTTTTATAATTCAAAAGTGCTGTAAAATAGGTTTTGGTGTCAAGTAGGTTTTTGTAGGAATTCATTTTTAATTATCGTCCGTAAACCGACTCTACAGACAACAATTTGTTTTTTTAATAATAATACTCTTTATTATGAAAGAGATGAATCTATGATGAATGGCAATATTTTGATAGATGGGGAACATGTGAAAGTGATATTGAAAGGAGAGTGAATGCAAGGAATATGGTAAATGGTGCTCTGCATGCCTTTATGAATAGCCAGATGGTGTCTCAAAGAGTCAGACTGGCTGTTCATGCAGGAGTGTTGGTGCCAACATTTAATTGTGGTAGTGAAAGTTGGGTATGGCAGAAGAATCACATAAGTAAAATAAATGCGGTAGAGTTGAGACCGTTGAGAAGTACGAGTGGATTGAAACTAAGTGATTAAGTAAGAAATAGTGTGATAAGAGAACGTTGTGGTATAAAAGAAGACGTAGTGACTAAAATCGAGAAAGTTATGCTTAGATGGTTTGGGCACGTAGAGAGAATGAATGAAAGGAGACTGACAAAAAGGATTTATGAGTCAAGAGTGAATGCGAATGTTGGAAGGGTAAGGCCAAGGGCTGGTCAAGAGTACTCTAAACCGACGAACCCGTATGAAAGGTTTAATGATTACGAAACCTACCTCTATGGGCATGAGGTGTGACGCTATGTATGTATGTATGTATGTACACCGTAAAAACAAAATCACAAATTATGAATGCATAAGGTTTTTACAAACAAATGTACAAAAAGGCAGTCTTATCGCTAGTCAGCGATTTCTTCCAGACAACCTCAAGGAAAATGAGATTGTGCAAACGTAGCTGGGTGGTGTTTAAAGAGATCATACATACTTACATACTTGTAATAAATCGAGTACATATTAATTATCACCGGACATAGTTAGCAATTCAAAAAAGTTTGTTAAAGCCCCTTCAATAAATTGATTTTAGAAGTAAAGAATTTTGAAGTAATAGCTTCTTATGGGAATTTACATAGTTTTATTACGTAACGCGTTATGGCGGCAGTTTGCCTGGCTTCCCTTTCTCTCCCGTAGTAGGCCGACTCATCGTTTCTCACTCTAACCCAGCGCTAACAGCGCTAGCCGTATTATGAACAGACGCTTCCCTCTCTCTCTACTTAGTGTTTAGTGTGCGATAGAAATATACCATTGACAGTGAGCCTATAACCTAACTGCCGAACTTTATCATGTTGTGCTACAGACATGAGGTCCTGGGTTCGAGTTCCAGGTTGGGCCAATTCGAAATCGATATTGATTTTCTGTTAAGACTATAAGAGTGAAGGAATAGAGAGTGCACTATGCCTTGTGTACTATGCCTGCCAATCCGTGGTGAAGCAGCGTAGTGGGTCTATGCTCTAAAAACTCTCTCTCATATATGTGAGAAGGCCTGTACCCAGCAGTGGGACGATAATGGGCTGCCACTTACTATAACCTCAAATTTAATCAGTAAAAGAGTTTTCTTTCCTTTAAATATCATATCAATTTACATAAATTTTAAATAATAACCAAATATTTTTTTCAGTGAAACAATTTCAACATTGAATAGTTCAACTTAGATTAGTTGAAGTTATCAGTATGTTTTTAAACACAAAATTCTTTTAGTGAAATTGTCTTTTTCTACTAATTTTGCTAAAAAATCTTGAACAACAATTCTCTGCGAGCTTTTGTTTGGCAAGTCAATGATATCGTTTAAGTTTCTAGGTGCCGTTCACCTCATGAATCCATGGCAATGATTATTGAAAAAAATGGTTAAACACCCATAACGCTTCGATTGTCCGGCCGTGTTTTATTGGCCCCCGTAACTTAACCGCGCTTTTTAACGGAAATAACCGTCACTTGCCCTGCCTTGTGCGTTTCTGAATCAGAACGGTCGGATGACGCCAAAGTGGCTCATGAGACTTAAATGTCTATAAAGACTACCAAATGTTATTATTTTTATGTTTGCTAATAGTTAAACTATACAACGTTATTTTTTGTTTATTAAATTAAGATTAGTTTTGGGTTATGTTGAGCTAAGCTTTGAAATAGTGAAAAAAAGCCGTCTTGTATTGATATAAAAATACAAATAACCACTAATGAACACTCGACGACAACACACACACCGTTAGTAACGGTCACTTTGTAATTGTTTTATTTTTTGATTTTTCTATTGTCTGGTGTTATCTCTACGCATATTTTATTACGACAATTACCGAGAACCGTGATAGACAATACACATTATGACTTAAAAAGAAAGAGATGCTTATATTTCTGATTGCACGAGTTTAGACATAACTAACGTATCATGTCAACTAGTAATTAACACGATCAATCTTAGGGATATTTAACCTAGTCAATTATATACACATGAATTCATAAAAATAAACACTATGTGGGAACCATAAAGGCGTTACGAGTTAACTTTATGTTGATAGCAAAAGTTTATTAAAGCATGCTATTATATAATAATCATAAAGCTTTTATGTAACTCCTAAGACTTAATAATGTTCCTTTAAGATATTTGTTTGGCTGGCTGACTTAGAGGTAAGATTTACGACCTTATTGCAAATAGTTGGAATGCGCCCAAGGGAGTAATGTAATCTGAGGGTAAACTGTCGTTTGCAACTTTGGCTTGTCAAGGTTTATCTTAGATTTTGTTTTTCTTATATTTATAACTACAGTAAAACTCGGAGAAGTGTCCCGTGAATATACGAGAACCTTTTTATTGTTAATAACTACAATGATGTTTCTACCCTTTTGCATTAAAACACCTGTTACATGGATTTTTTGAACGTTTGTGACTGAGATTTGATTTCTATGGATTATGCAGTTTAATAGCCGGGCTCAGTAAGAGTCTCTTTCTCTATGTCTCGTTTCCCTAATGCTGGGAATCATAACCTATCAAGATGTTTTCTTGAAATGCTGCGTCATCTGTTAATATTTTGGGGGGCATAATCTGCATCTGAGATTTGGATTTTGAGAGTGAATATTGAAAGTTATCCCCGGTTTTATGAGCTGTGTGGCCCAAAAACACAAGAGTTCTTTGAAGGCATGTGGATGAAGCGAGAGTTTGTGGCTTGACATAAAACTCTAGTGCTGACCTGTCAACTGCTTTGACAAGTACCTGCACCAGATTATTTGCACGTCGTTAGTTTTATGCAACTTTTCCTGGAAACGCTGTAGACACTCCTCTTCTCCGGCACAGGAGATAGGAAGGTAGAGGTAGTGTATCACAGTAGATTATTCACACCGATCCTCTGCTATTCTACTCAAGGATAGCCTACTGCTGGGTTTCAGTGGCTCACCAGCAAGTGTCATACTCCCGATAAAATTTCAGGCTGGTCGCGATGCGTAAAGGCATTTCCCAGCATTATAATAGATAGCTGTTAAGCATATCAACCAACCTTAACAGACTTGTTTTTAATTGCATTTGAATCTAATCTCACTTAATGGTATTAAGCGATGATACAGTCTCAGATGCGAGTGCTTTATCCTGGTTAGAGATAATTTACCTTTTATAGTTGAAGCCGTACCAGTCCAGATTCAAATTATAAAATGGAATCCTGATTCTAATTTAAAATTTTATATTTAGTTTTACTTAGCATAGTTTATATTCAATGTTAATTCAACATTACTTTAGGCTACGCGTCCAGAGGGTAATTATATCTTCTTGGTATTCCGAACCCGTACTCGTTTATGAGGACCGTGGTTTCGTTACTTTACAATATCAAAGTCTGAATATTTAAAATATTTATGCTAATTACTTGGAAAATTTTCCTCAGCGGTGAAGTTTTGTTATGTAGCCGAAATATTTGTACTATAGAACAGAGTTGTTCGTTCCATTTACAATATGGGTCTAAGGGAGTAGCTAAGAGAGAAATTCAAAGCAGTAAACATAATGACACTTCACTGTGTATACATAATAAAAGCTTGTTCAAGAAAAAAAGTGATTGTACCTCATATATGATATAGATGCCTTATTTGTACTGCAGAAAAGAGCCGTTCGTGCGATTTACAATATGGGTCCAAGAGAGTCGCTGAGAAACAAATTCAAGGCAGTTAACATAATGATAGTTCACTGCGTATATATATTAGAAAACTTATTGTATGTACATAAAAACATTGACTCTTTTAATAAAAAGAGTGAATGTACATCATATAACTTACGAAACCAAAACAAACTTGTTATAAATTCTAGTAGGCTG
>JACTOM010000026.1:3162508-3179545 GCA_015832385.1 Elymnias hypermnestra
ACTCTGTCACTCAGTTTTAATCCACTCATGCTTCTCAACGCTCTCATCTCTACCGCATTTATTTTACTTTTGTGATTCTTCTGCCATACCCAACTTTCACTACCATACATAAGTGTTGGCACCAACACTCCAGCATGCACTGCCAGTCTAGCCCTTTGAGACACCATCTGGCTATTCATAAAGGCGTGCAGAGCACCATTTACCATATTCCCTGCATTCACTCTCCTTTCAATATCACTTTCATATGTTCCATCTTTCGTAAATTTAGATCCCAAGTATACAAATTCTTTCACCTCTTCCACTTGCTCCCCATCTATCAAAATATTGCCATTCATCATAGATCTATGATTCGTTAAATTAAAAGTTTTATTTCTCATCTCAAGTTTTATTTTTATCACTTCCTTTTACATTATTAAATACACACTTACAACATTTACGAAGACTATCCGACATAAGTAAATTAAAAAAATAGTCGACTGGTATTAAAGGATTGTTTTAAAGCAGTCTATTAATTTTTAGCTTGATTATTATAGTTTGTTGAAAGTCAAAACAAAATGCAAAACTTTCTTCTATAATATTTGACGGTGCACAGATTATTAATCTGTTTACAATCAAATTGGACTTATTTGGACAGCTGACATATATTTTTTATTTATTTATACAAGACCCTTACAGTATACAAAATAACATTAGTCAGTCTGTGGCTTCTCACTAGGATTCCCTGTATCGTGGAAACCACATACGTCCAACACAAGTTACTAAAATTACGTGTAACTATATACAAATCAATGTTAGTATATAACATATTATTATTTAAATTTAACATTAAGTAGAATAGTAAAAATGCAATGACCTGTGTCTAATATTATATTATATAAATGAATGCTGTAGTAGTGAAGTGCGTTTGTTTTTTTTTAAATTAATATACTTTATCTGTCAATAGCCATTTGCTTAGAGTGATTTTACAACTGAGTCTAGTCATTAGTAGTATACCGAGAAGTTTGTTAGTGGACACGCAAATAAGAAAGATTTACTTGCAAACTCTGTACGAAGACAAGGGCAGACCCATTTTTGTCGCCGACTCGAGATCAACACTGTAGATATTGCTGATTTATGAAATTTCAGTATGACAGACAAAATATATAATTGTCTGACTCGTAAGAATCCACACTCACGATACAGTGAGTCAGTAGGGTAGCGAAATGTTTTTTTTATAGGCGGCCTTTACAATTGCCCGTTGCCTCTCTCTATTTTTAAAAACATAACACCGAGCGCTGGGGTGGCGGTCATTATTGATTCGGATTTCATAGAGTGCGCACGCGCCCACGTGTTCTGGTGGGATGTTTTAAATCTAGTTATACTTTGTTAATTATCAAAAATTGCAAGTGTTGATTTATTTTAGTGAAATGAATAAAGACGCAACTAAATGTGTCGGGAATATTTAATTGAAATACCCGACGTTGATCTCCTCACCCGACTACCCACATTATGGTAGATAAAACCCAAGATTATAACAGCCAGAGGATGCGCCTTTATATTAAAGTCAAGATTTATTTGTAATACTTTTACAGATTTTCGTCCAATATCTATCCGTCCATTCCTCTCCAAAGTTCTGGAAAAGCTAGTTTTCCATCAATTAAATCATTTCCTTAATGGTCATAATCTTCTAAATGAATTTCAATCAGATGTGGAATGGATAACAAAGAGCTCACAGTCTTAACTCTATTAGACTTCAGTAATGCGTTAAGTAGAGTTAACTTCAAAATTTTAGTGAGTCTGTTACGTTCAACTAACATCTCCCTATCAGTGATTGAATGGTTTCAAAGTTACCTCGGAGGTCGAAAGTAACGTATTCGTGTAGATGAAAAGTTCTCATTTTGGTGCGAAGTACGTATTGGTGTACCTCAGGGTGGGGTAATGTCACCTATCCTCTTCGCAACTTTCTTTAACTCTATCACTCAAAAAATATCTTCTCTCGATCACATGTATGCAGACTCTCGATGACTTGCCTAATGCCATTGCTGCCATTAATAATGACCTCGCAGCGATCAGTCAATGTAGTAGATGTTATGGACTGAAAGTAAATCCAACAAAGTCGCAGGCGATTATTATTGGCAGCCCTAGCATGATCTCGAGAGTGGACTGGGTAAACCTTCCACCTATTGTGTTTTATGAAAGCGTAGTACCTTATAGCCAAAAAGTAAAAAATCTGGGCATTTATATAGAATGTATGCTTTAAAAGTAAGCAAAATAATATTTGCTACAATGAGTTCACTCAGACGCCTGCCTTCCTTCCAATTCCAACAAAAACCATGTTAGCCTACTCCTTACTGCTCTCTATTATGATGACGCAAGCACTCTTGACTTCTGATGACTCTTGATGTCTTCAAAATATTGCTATTAGGTTCATATTTGGTTTACGTAAATATGACCATGTTTCGTTTAAAGCTCAAGTGGTTACCTATTCGATTTCTCCGGAATCTACAAGTTCTTTCTCTTCTCTACAGTGTGTTGTTTAATCCTCTCAGTCCCTCTTACTTGGAACATCGCTTGTATTTTTTTCATGATAGTGGGCATAGGGTGGCACTAAGGTCTCCATACAGTCTAAAATTGAGAACTATGCACCGCACAAAGTTTTTTCAAGATTCATTCACGGTTGAAGCGACAGGCTTGTGGAATGCTCTTCCCTTTAGTAATCCAATCTATCTCGTTAGTTTATTCGCATATAATGACAACGCGACGTATATGTATGTTCTTATCAGATTATATTTTATATATTTATGTATTTAATTTTTATATATATTTCAGACATATTTATATATGTAGTGTATTTATTATTCTCACCACCTACCTTTAAACTCTTGACTCCTTCCTTAAGGTTGTCTGGATAAGACCGCCTATTGTCCGTCACAAGTTAACTAGTTTAAGTCTCCATAGTAATTATATATTAGGAAATGTATAATTACTTTTTGTGGTGTATAATAAAGTATAAATAAATCAATAGTTTATTATCTCAGAACTTCCCTATACGCATTTGACACTTTAGAGTTCGACTCGAGATACATTATTTTCATTAGATTGACATTTTTAAATTCATTATATTTTTTGAATGGAATGTCCGATTTTAATAATTTAAATATTATCTTACAGGTAATGAAACATTTAGTAGGATAAGGATTAATACTATTTATAAATATATAATATTAATGTGAAAAATTTGGTTTGATTATTGCCGGCACTTTTATTAACTTCTAACGTAGAAAGGTAATTATAGTGGCATGACTATAGTATTTGGACATATAGTATCATGGATTTTTTTATAGATATTAATACGTTCTATAATATTGTAGAACATTTCTTAGTTATATCCCAGTTATAAGGATTGCTAAAATACCTTGACATTTTTAAATTGGTTATATCTTTTGAATGGAATGTCCGATTTTAATAATTTAATAAGTATTTTACAGGTATTAAAAAGGTCTTTCATATAGTATAATTCAAAAGGATAAGGATAAATACAGAGGTATGAAAAATATGGTTTGAGATTGTCGGCACTTTTGTCAACTTTTAAAATGTAAGAAAGTAGTTATAGTAGCATAACTACAGTAGTTAGACGTATTGTATCCCGGACTTTTTTGGAGATATTAAAACGTTCTATAATATTATAGAACATTTTTTTGTTCTATCATCAATAGTTTCCGCAGCGCACACGATGACAGGTTTTATGTGACAAATTTTTTCACATCTGGGATTACATTGGTGCACTGTTATTAGAGATACCTATTTGTTTTGAGAATGTAATATAACCAATGTCGCTTCGTGAAATGCAGCTTTCTAATCATGAAAAAACTTTTCAAATCGGTCCATTAGGTTTTGTGTGCAAACGTTACGAACATACATAATATCAAGCCGCCTGAGAGCTTTTATCAAAGACGCTGCCTAATCCCTTAGATATATAATACAATACAACCTACAGTTGTGCAGCAGTGAGCTTAGGCTTTAAAAACTCTCTCTCTTTGAGGTAGGAGGCTTATAAGTTCCAGCAACGAGACGATAATAAACGGCTGCTATTTTTATTCTACATTTCCAATAATAGATAGATTTTCCTTACGTTATCTGGTCACAATGGGATTAAATATTTTGCTCGAATTTCGCAAAAGTGCATTACGGTTTATGTTATCGAATAAATTAAATGATTGTATAATCTCTCGCTATAATAAAGTTATATCAGCTAATCATGTCACATTTTGACATATCAAGTAAATTTGAGCTGATGATCAAGTTATACTTGCGTCATCTGCTAATGAGCTACAGGAGATGGTAAATATTATGAAAGAAGCTTAGAAAGGGAGAGGAATGAAATTAAATGTAAACAAAACGAAAGTTATGCTTTTTGAAAGGAATGAATCTATGATGAATGGCAACATTTTGATAGACGGGGAACACGTGGAAGAGGTGAAAGAATTTGTATAATTGGGATCTAAATTCACAAAAGATGGAACATGTGAAAGTGATATTGAAAGGAGAATGAATGCAGGGAATTTGGTAAATGGTGCTCTGCGCGCCTTTATGAATAGCCAGATGGTGACTCAAAAGGCCAGACTGCCTGTGCATGCAGGAGTGTTGGTGTAAAATAAATGAGGTAGAGAGGGTTGAGAAGTATGAGTGGATTAAAACTGAGTGACAGAGTAAGAAATAGTGTGAAAATTAAGCTTAGAATGAATGAAAAGAGACTGACAAAAAGGATTTATGAGTCAAGAGTGAATGCGAAAGTTGGAAGCGGAAAACCAAGGCGAACGTTCCTGGACCAAATCCTGGACATTTTAAATAAGCGCCAGGTCAAGAGTACTCTAAACCGACGAACTAGTATGAAAGGTTTAATGAGAATGAGAGAAGTGAAGGAGATATGCAAGGATCGTGGCAAGTGGAAGGACTTGGTCTCTGCCTACCTCTATGGGAATGAGACGTCATGTATGTATGTAAGTAAATTTAAATGCAGTAATTGGATGATGAGAGAACTTTAATGGGAAATTATTTGAATTGTTGACAAGTTAATAATTCAAATAATTTAGACTATAATCTCACTTGATGATACAGTCTAAAATACACTAATTTGAGATGTTACAATATGGCTTCTATTCGCATAAATAAAACCTAAATTTGCCTTATCGTGAATCGAATCCAGAAATATACCATGCTAACGAAGCAAATACTCGCACCCTTACACAAGTGAAGCTTTTTCCTTATATTTTCCAAAGGGTTAATATTTGTTACCCTTTGCTTCATAAGTACACATGAATTTTAATTAAAATCGGTTTTAAATCGGTTAAATTTTAATTAAAGTCCGTCTAGATTTCTATCCGTCTGTCTGCCCAGATGTCTGTCTATCTGCCTGAAAGTCTATCCGACTGTCTGCTGTTTGTCTACCAGGATGTGTCTCTGTCCGTCCAAGTGTTTGTGTGTCCGGAGGCCTAGCGGTCTGTTTGCCTAGAGATCAGTTCTCCCTGACGTCTATCTGTCTGTCTGTCCGGATGTCTGTCTGTTTGTCAGGATGACTCTCTGTCCGCCCGGATGACTATCTGTCTATCGATCTAGAGATCAGTTATTCTGGATGGCTGCTTTATATCCAGATTTTTATCAGTCTATCTGCCTGAAAATCTATCTGTCTGTTGCCTATTCATTTGTCTATCTGTCTATATGCCCGGATGTCTAATTACAGCTATTTTATTTGTTGCAGATGGGTTAACGCTTAGCTAGTATCTTAATGGTAAACCATCATAGAGACATGAGTTAGAAACTACATTTATATTTTTCTCGTATATATTTCGAGTCATATAAAGCGAAAGCAGTACAACTCTGGAACGGTCTTCCATATACAATCAGACATTCAGCTTCTTTGGGAATTTTTAAAAGTCGTTTGAAGGCTCATTATCTCTCATCATCACTTGAGGATCATGCATAATATGTATATATGTATTAATAGGAATGTATGTTTATATATTTATATATCCGTTATATATATTAGATTTATATTATTCAAGTATATATTAGTATGTAGGTACATGTATGTCTATCTATTAATTTTTTTGCACCAACCCATATGTTATCTTTAAGTCCTAGTCTGTAAGGTTGCCAGTAAGAGATCACTTGAAGTGATAAGGCCGCCCATGCACATTAATGTTAATAATTGTTTCTTTTTTTTTCTTTGTATAATATGTTAAACTTAATTTTTGTGCAATAAAGTATTTTTTGTTTGTTTGTTGTTTGTTTATCTGAAAGTACCACGACTGAAGTCGAATTTGAAACTACCGAAGCCAATAAATTTTCTCATTTATCCTCAGGATCGGAAACTACGAGCGTAATACAACGGGGAATGGCTAGTAAACAATAATCAGTAAATAAATAACAGTAGTTTAATAAGATTTATTAGCAAAAGAATACATAAACATGAGCATGAATTAATTTATTGCCCGGAAAACAGGAAAGTGGTTAATAAATCGAGGAAAACAGAAACTAGAAAGGAAAAGAAAAACGCAGTTTCAATATGGGAAAGAAACAACATTGTAACCTATTTTTTGCTTTGACGCATAGACATAGAGGTTAGGATTGACCTTTATTGTTAGCAATGATCCTTAAACACAGTGGAGTCTTCTTCATCTGTAACTAATATTCAGCGATGAGAAGGAGCATCCTTTGGCGATTTCATCAAAAATATCGTTCCGGTATGGTGCAGTGTAGAAATTATAGAAGATAATTTGACTCTAACCAAATAACCTGTGTTAAAATGGACACAGGTTATTTGGTTCCGTCTGTATCATCAATTACCATCAGGTACAAAAGCCGATTTTACTCGAGCATAACAGAGTGTGACAGCTAAATCTCATTTAATGTCCTTAAAATAAAGCAGTGTGTCAATAAAAGTTTTACTTCAAAACTGTCTTTATGTCTTTGTCCATTAACGATACTCTAAAGTAGCTAATCTCATTTCTCTAGTGATATAGTTTGAAACAAAATCGCATTTAAATGGGTACCCTAAGACTTACAGCCCTAATTGGTCTCCCTGAGGCGTCGTTTTGCAATAACAAATCCCTTTGGATTAATAACGTATTCAATTTAATAAACCTACTAACCTAACCTAACCTAACCTACAAAATATATTACTTGAAAATGTTTTCAAGTAATATATTTTGTGACTACCCCCCCCAAGTTTTGTCGTTTAAAACCTTCATTAAGTTGGCGAAATCATGTGTCATCAAGAGATATCCAGGTATCTGTTGACTCATCACGATATCTTTGGAACCATAAGCCGTAGAGACTTGAAATTTGGTAGGTAGGTATCCTTTTGCTAAGTAGAGGTCAGCTAATAACGGATTTTGCGACATTCCACCCGCAAGGGGGATTACGGGGGTTTTAACTATTGACTCATCACGATATCTTTGGAACTGTAAAGCGTAGAGACTTGAAATTTTGTAGGAATATTGCTTTTGCCGATTAGAGGTCAGTTAAGAAGGGATTTTACGAAATTCCACCCGAAAGGGGGTTTGCGAGGGTGTTAACTATTGACTTACAATATCTCTGGAACCATAAGGCGTAGAGACTTGAAATTTGGTAGGAATATGCCTTGTGCCGAGTAACGGTTAGCTAACAACGGATTTTGTGACATCTCACCTGTAAGGGGGGTTGCGGGGGTGTTAACTGTTGACTTACGATATCTCTGGAACCAGAAGACATAGAGACTTGAAATTTTGTAGGAATATTTCTATTGCCGATTAGAGGTCAGCTTAGAAGGGATTTTACGAAATTCCACCCGAAAGGGGGGTGTCGAGGGTGTTAACTATTGACTTACGATATCTCTGGAACCATAAGACGTAGAGAGACTTGAAATTTGGTAGGATTATTCCTTTTGCTAAGTAGAGGTCAGCTATTAACGGATTTTGCGACATCTCACCTGTAAGGGGGGTTGCGGGGGTTTCAACTATTGACTTACGATATCTCTGGAACCATAAGACGTAGAGGCTTGAAATTTTGTAGGAATACTCAATTTGCCGAGTAAAGGTTAGTTAAGAATGGATTTTCCGAAATTCCACCCGCAAGAGGGGTTGCGGGGTTGTTAACTATTGACTCATCACGATATCTTTGGAACTGTAAAGCGTAGAGACTCGAAATTTGGTAAGAATATTCCATTTGTCGAGTAGTGGCCAGCTAACAACGGATTTTATGAAATTCCACGCACAAGGGCAGTTGCGGGTGGGTTAACTATTGACTCACGATATCTTTGGAACCATAAGGCGTAGAGGGTTGAAATTTTGTAGGAATATTCCTTTTGCCGAATAAAGGTCAAATAAGAACGGAGTTTACGAAATTCCACCTGCAAGGGGGGTTGCAGGGGTTAATACTACCCAATTGCTACCCAAAAACTTTCCACTCGGACGAAGTCGAGGGTACAGCTAGTACATTATAAGTAAATCTTTTTTAATTAACTGTTACGATAGTTTCCAAAAGTAGAATTAACTTGACCTTAAATTATAAACCTTCTTTTGGGAACTATTACAGTATAACTTAACAGTTTCAATTACAATATTGAGTTCTCCGTTGTTGTAAAAAAATATTGTTAAAAATGTAACAACCGAGTTTCTCGACGATGTCTTCTTGGTGGAAACCTTCTAAACCAGTAGCATTATTACTTACGGATGGATCTGACGATTCAAAAGAGTGATAGCCCTACTTGAATAAAAAATATTTCGTTGCTTTCACTTTAAGAAACTTTTACAATAGAATTTAAATATTTAATTCGAAATTTTCTTCAAGAAACTTCTTTAAGAGAAATTTTTCTTAATGAGTTTTTAATGCTACTGTGAATCAAACGAGTGTAAAACTTTTATCTTTTCAATTCATTTTATATTACACCAATAGTATAGTTTAAATTACCTAACTTACACAATGGTTAATTGTTTATTAAATAAGACCCCAGGTTCGATCCTTGACGATGAAAATTTAGAAATTGCACTTTCTCTAACTTTGACTAGAGGCTTCGGTCATGGCTAGTTAACTTATGTTAAGAGTATAGATAATTGAGTGACAACTCAACTGAAATGTTGAAAAATACCAAAAATAATGGTGTAATATTACGAAATGAGGTAATATTAACAAGGGGACAAATATGTGTTCGCGACTTTTCCCTTTAATTTATAAATAATACAACATAAATAATATTGTTAAGCATCGTTCGTTTTTGTATAGTATATTTTGTTTCAACTTAGTCTCTATAGATATTTATAACTTTGTATATAGAATGTTTGTTAGCTATAGCATATATATGTGTTTGTCATTTCTAAGAATAAAGTTGTTTGTGTAATTAATGTAGTCCCTTTGATTGGTGAGAAATAAAACTCCAATCATAGGATGTACTTTTTATCCAATAAAGTAACAACCACCGTCGTTTGCTTGTCACAATAGTGCACGTTTGTCAGTCGCAAATATCGTACAATAGATAGCCAATTTCGGTAAACAACATTCCTGCTGAAACAACAGTTCGTACTTAAATACTCTGGTGACAAGTAGACGGCGGAGCGTTGGAGTGAAGAATCTGGTGGCATTTTCATTTATCCTGAACCGGAAAATCTTCGCAAGAGTGAGCTTACGAAGGGGCTCACAATATGAACATAGCCTTTCGAGCTGTGTTTCGTGAAGCAGTTGTTTTAAGTGAAGTAGTGCTAAAGTCTCCTAGCTTACAATCAGCTCTCTCATTGAATGCGTCGTCATTTAGACCTAGGAAAACTCACCTATTAGCAATACCAAAACTTATACATTTTGTGCCCAGACCTCTAGCGCAGTTAAAAATTACTGCACATCATTCCAACTTAGGGACGGAATTAAAAGAAAAAAATAGTAAACACAAGCTTTAAATACATTCAAACACAAACACACACTTACACACAGATCACCTCCCCCTCAAACGCAATTGCGCACTCACGCACACGCACACACATCACTCACACGAACTTCAGTTGTGAATTTTTAATTACATTTTATTAATTTTTATTATCTTCATGTGTTATATTATCAACTTTTTATAGCTTATTCTTCTTTTTGTTATTGTGTATGTGTAAACTTAAGTGGCCTTATTTTACGCCTGCGTGCCATGAATGTGATGCACCTTTGGATTCAGTGCAGCACACTTTGAGAGAATGCCCGGCGTGAGGACCCCAGCGGCTTGTATTGACGTCGTTGATCGGAGAAAACCTTTCGCTGGAGGGCATAGTTGGCTCAATGCTGACCGGTGATAGGGAATGAAGGGCAATTGCCTCCTTTTGTGAAAGTGTTATTTCGCTGAAGGAAGCACATGAGAGGCTCAGGAAGAACGCTGTGGACGCTCCTTTACTTCGGTGCTGGAGGCCGGGAGGTAGGAGGCGTAGATTTGCGCTTCTCCTTCTTTCTTCTTAAGTACTCACAGGAATCTTCCGGAGTGCCAGGGTAGATTGCGTCTACCGATCCTCTGGTGCTCCACAAAAGGATGCGGAGAGTATCGCTGGGTTTTAGTGGGTATTCTGGTTTACCAGCAAGTCCCACACTCCCGATAACATCTTACTCTGATCGGGGTGCATAAAGGCATTTCCCAGCGGAAAAAAGTGGCCTTATTTTGTAGAATATCTCTAACTGTACGTATATTTGTATTAGTAGCTGTTGATTAATATAAAATAAAAAAAAATATAAAATAAAATTGTAAAAATTAAAATAGTCAAGTAATTATTAGTATACTGCAAGTTGTTTATATTTAAATAGTGAAAAGAATAACTATTTATAGTGATGTGGGTGTTATGTATCTATGAACTTTGTAGTTAGTCTATGATTAGTAACTAGTAATAGACCCTGTCCCTGCCCAGTCGCAGCTTCGGGGGGGGGGGGGGGAAAGACGCAACAATGGGGGGGAAATATTGGATATAGGATAATTAATTGAATTACCGAAAGAATAACTACTCTATACCCGACGTGAAAGGACATTACAGTTGGTTGGTGTTTTTATAATTCTTATTGTGACCGAAACCGCTTTACAGCTACGAAAAGATGTATTTTAAAGAAGTAGAAAGAATAACATTTATATATAGATTTTTAAGCCAAATGGATGTCTTGTTTTATAGTCTGTTACATGTTCTTTCCATAAAAGAAAACGTTATACTCCTTATTGAGAGGATGATATCGAAAATTTACAAGCAAAATGGGAACCAATTTCGAAATATAATGAGACATATTAATAATAGAGTCACCTCTATTTTAAAGTATATTGTTAGTACTCGGTCGTACTTTTTACGACAACAAATTTATTAATTAATCATGAACTAAAATCTATCTATATTTATAAAAGCAACTTTTTTTTCTTTGTTATCGATAAACTTGACCGATCGGCATGAGACCATAACCATTCGACGTGGAATTCATTATAGAAGGTTTTAGGATATTCATTTTTCAAATTCCATCAACTCTTTACCATTCTTTTTCAAATATATGTGGATAGTCATTTGTTTCTGCTGCGAAACTCACAAAGACCGGCAAAATGGCTAACGTCACTTCAATGCTTATAAACGCCTTTCCACATACCCTCCCACGCATTCACCCACGCACTCCCACACATCCACCCACGCACTCCTACCCATCCACACACGCATCCACCCACGCACTCCCACGCATCCACCCACGCACTCCCACGCATCTACCCACGCATCCACCCACGCACTCCCACGCATCTACCCACGCATCCACAAGGTTGTAACATGAATTATTAGACCGTTGTCTATAGCAACGGTTTTGTTAATTCATTTCTAGGTTATGTAAATATGGCATTCATTTATGGTACTACCTTTTGTTTAAAAATGATTCATCTTTCATAGGTTATGTAAAGATGTCATTTATTTACCTTTTGTTTCAAAAAAAACAAAAATTCTCTGTGTCATTTAATCGAGTGTGTTTTGTTTAGTATTTATTTAATATAAAAATGAATTGCCAAATATGTTGGTAAGCGCATAACTCAACAACTCCTAGGTCAATTTTGACAATTGTTTTTTTAAATGTTCGTTGAAGTCGAAGGATGGTTTTTACGTCGAGAAAAATTCGAATAATTGCACTTTCTTAGCGCTGTGCAAAGTGCAAAATCAATTGAATTGTCACTAAAGGTAAGAGCTATAGATCGTTAGTACTGCTGACAGAACGAAGTCTGTCGGGTTTGCTAGTATAATATAAACTTAACTGATGCTAAATTTGAATCATTACTGTGAAAGCGTATTGATTGCATTATAGAAAACGAATGCTAACAAAATCGGGGGATACAGTTTGGTGTTGCAGCTACATATATATCAATTCCATAAAAAATTCAATTCCACCACTGGATAGCTAAAGGATCAAAGAATTTATTATTATTTACAATAATATTCTCCAAAAAAATATACAAACTATTACCCTTTGCGTATACATAAACATCAAACGGTCGTGATCATACATCATACAGTTAACTGTGGCGTATTTTCAGGCCGTATTGGCTCCTCTTCTCTTCTTTGTTGTCCAAATTACACCAAATCCAACAATGAAAATATATTTTATTCATATAGACAATCTATCACCGGCTCGGAAAGTTCATTTTGCTGAGAAGAAACCGGCAAGAAACTCGACGGTTACTTATTTAAATATAGTTTTAGTAAGATACAATATGTTTCGCTTTCATGTGTAACTGGAATCAAAGCCAAACATCTTTGTCGCTCAAATAATCATCAACATTGTAACATGCCTTTTGTTAAGGCAAACCTAACAGTGATTCGGGTATCTTATTAAAATGCGTATGCTCAATGCGACAAATGATTTCTTGACATTCTTCACTCTAAAATATGCCATTAAAAGTTTGTTTTTATTTCTTGTATCAAAATTTTGAGTTTCGCTCCTTTTGGTGTATAAATGAATATTTTCACGGATATATTTAATGTTATTCAATGTATATTGCGAAGGTTCTGTGAGAATTGATATTTCTTTGAATGTTTCTCTTAAGGAAATCGAGATTCCAATTGATATATGGCGCGTATTGCTCTTTTTTTGTAATATATAGTTTCAGTGTTTGCCGCCTTACCCTGTTACAGTATGTCGTAGCACATAATGCTATGAAAATAAGCTAAATTACAAATGAGTGCAAGTACATCTTATGTTTTATTTGAAATAAGTCAACAAATAAACACCATACACACATACGTAGCATCACGCCTCATTCCCATAGGGGTAGGCAGAGACCACGACCTTCCACTTGCCACGATTCTTCCATATCTCCTTCGTTTCTTTCATTCTCATTAAACCTTTCATACAAGTTCGTCGGCTCAGAGTACTCTTGACCTGGCCCTCATTTAAAGTATCCTAGATTTGGTCCAGGAACGTCCGCCTTGGTCTTCCCCGCCCCCCCTAACTTTTCCATTCACTCTTGACTTATAAATCCTTTTTGTCAGTTTCCTTTCCTTCATTCTCTGTACGTGCCCAAACCATCTAAACATACCTTTCTCAATTTTAGTCACCACATCGTTCTCTTATCACACTATTTCTTACTTTGTCACTCATTTTCAATCCACTTATACTTCTCAACGCTTTCATCTCTACCGCATTTATTTTACTTTTATGCTTCTTCTGCCATCCCAAACTTTCACTACATACATATATTTTGAAACCCAGTAGAAGTGCTCGAAAATAACTTTGTCGTAAATTTTACGACACTTGAAAATGTCTTATAAAAAATCACTGCTGTTTTAAAATCCATCGTTAGTACATATGATAATTAAAAATGATAGTGTGTATAAAAGGCTGTGGAGATGAAAAAATCACTTTGACCCCGACGTGATTTGAACACGCAACCTTCTGATCTGGAGTCAGACGCGCTACCGTTGCGCCACGGAGTCCTTATACTATTTGTTGAATTTTATTATAACACTTTATTCTAATTCAATTTTAATATGGTTTGAAATGAAAGTACGTTATTGTATATAAGATATTAAACCTTGTTCCAGTATAAAGGTTATCAATCACTTGCGTAATATTGCTTCAAAGGCTTGAACACGATCATAACTCTAATTTACATATCGTACACCACCCAGATTGTCAAAACAATATAATGCTTAAGAAAAATTACTTAAACTATTTCTCATTAAATAGGATTATACAATAAATTATGCGAGATAAATATGTTTGGTAAGTAAGTAAGTAGCAGCCCATTAACGTCCCACTACTGGGCACAGGCCTCCTCACTCCGAAGAGCGAGGGTTTTTAGAGCATAGACCCACCACGCTGCTCCACTGCGGATTGGCAGGCATAGTACACAAGTGCACTCTCTATTCCTTCACTCTCATAGTCCGATGTGACGGGAATCCGACACGACCGGAGAGAGATCAGGCGCAGGACCGACGGCTTAACGTGCTCTCCGAGGCACGGGGGTGGATCACACCGCCAACTACCCAACTTCGGGCAAATATTGAGAAAATCTTAAATAGAAAACTCAATATTGATTTTTGAAGTGGCCCGACCCGGGACTCGAACCCAGGACCTCATGTCTGTAGTCGAACATGCTATTGCGTTGCGAACATGAATCATACGAATTATAATAAAGATAAGAATGAACGCTAACAATATTACATATACTGAAAACACAATTATAATAAAGACACGATAATAAAAGCAAAATTTTAAATTTGAGAAAGGTTGGTAGTCAACGTTGACAATAAGAGAACCCCTTGATTTCTGGAGAACAGGGCTTTTTATAGAATAAGGTAATAGCTAATTAGAGCTAACCATTAATTATGGTGTTTCCCTCCAAATATCTTTATAACTTCCCTCCAAATATATATATATATATATATATATATATATATGTCGGAGAATCAGAGAGAACGGAGAAGCATAAAGCACAGGGGCGTAGGGTTCTCCGCCGACATCGTTATTCATTGGATCCATTATTTAATTTCTTATTCTGTGGGCGTTCGTGGGTACTGTTGGTGCAATCAAACACTTTATTGATTAACTCGGATTATAATGTTCAATCACTTAATGTTCCCGATATCAATTTACACAAACTCATTAACAATAATAGCTAGGAACGCGACAGTTTCAATAGTCGACCACTCCGGCCGACTGCCGCTCGAGAACTGCCGAGAGACGGGCCGGACTGCCACTTATTGACTCTACCCCCACGCCGATATAAAGATGGCGCCAGCGTTCTACAGACTATTACACACGGACCAGCGATCCATAGACTCTTGCACTCTGACATATATATATATACACCGGTCAATAGTCATGTCTCTTAGATTGTCCGGCCTCGTTTTTTATTGGCATCCGTAATTTGCCCGCGCTTTATAATGGAAATAAACGTTGCTTGCCTTGCACGGCCGTTTTTGCGTCGATTACCCCGCGGGTCAAATGACGCTAAAGTGGCTCTTGTGACTTAAATATTCATGAAAAACTATCAAATGTTATGATTTTTATGTTTGCTAATAGTTAAACTAAACAATGTTATCTTTTGTTTTTCTAATTAACACTCTGGTGTAGCGTCATCTTGCGCTAAACTTTGAGATAATGAGAAAAGTCCGTCTTGTATTTGTAGGCTCATATCTTACAAAATAAAACTTCCCTCAATGGTTTCATCACTTATATAATCAAAAACACAAATAATCACAAATAAACATTCACAGTTTATTAAATACCAAGAGACTTATCGAACTTCAACGCGACACACGCATCCTTAGTAACGGTCACATTGTAACTGATTTATTTTTTCATCTTTCTATTTTCTGGTGTTATCTCTACGCATATTTTACGACGTTTACGTTACGGCAGTTACCGAGAAGCGTAATAGATAATACATTATGTAAAAAAAAAGTTTTAACAAAAAAAAACCGCCTTAAAACAAACTCTTACAAATGTATAAATATGCTCAAAAAAGTAAAAAATAATTGCGTATTCTTTTTTAGAGTTCTGTGTATTCTTATATTCAGAGACGGCGTCAGTCAAGGTAGGTGTGTCCCGCGTATCCACTTGACAGCTCCGGCGCCGCTCTCGCCTATAGCTGTATTTGTAGTTACAACTTTTAGCTATATACCTTAGTATTTGTAAGCGTTTGTCTTCAATGCGGTTTTGTTAAAATTTTTATTTATTTATTTTATCGTCACACCCGGGATCGAACCCGCAATCTAATAATCGTACGTTACAGGTTAGTTATTTTGCCACCCCGCTGTCACCAGTCTTTTATATGGTAATCACAACAACAACAACATAAAAAAACAACACTAATAAGCAAAATGACCCCCCCCCCCTCCGACTACCCCCGCTTTATACACAATACACCTTATAAATATTGCATTGCAGCAAACAAACGTAAGCTCGTTGCTATTTGATTACCGACAGTTATATAGTCTGCCAAAAATCGCACCCTTACTGTAAGCATTTGAGGAGTTCCATTGATCATCATATTTACCTACGGCAATCATTTGACTATACCGAGGTTACGGTAGGTGACTCAAATATGAGTGTTGGAGTGCGGTGGCCTCCTTTAGCGACGAGGTGATGTCGCTGAAAGAGGCCGCGGAGCGGCGTCGGGAGGCGGATCCCGCCGCCCACGCCCTCCGTCGTAGGCGTCCGGCGAGAAGGCGTGCGGTCCAGGACCGCCGTCTTCCCCCTTAGCACTAGCCTTTGGGACGGCGGACCGCGGAGGCCGTCGTCCCACGTAGCAAGGCTCCGTAGGTTGTCGGGCGGCGCGCCTTCGCGCTGCCCCATAGGTAGCTCGATCCTTAGGATCAAGGTAGGGGCCCCTCACGGGGAGTCACGGCGGCGCGCGCAGTTTTACTCCATAGCTAACCTGTAGCGCCGCCATTGTGACAGTGCGTAGGATGGCGGGTCGTTTTTAGCCGGTAAGAGTCCGGCATAACCGGGACGTCCGCGGCGTCCCGGTATCCTATTGAGGATTTTTTTCCCGTCTTACCAAAAAAAAAAAAAAAAAAAAAGGGTAGGTGTGGCCTCCTTTAGCGA
>JACTOM010000026.1:3180036-3221315 GCA_015832385.1 Elymnias hypermnestra
TCAATTTTAGTCACTACGTCTTCTTTTATACCACAACGTTCTCTTATCACACTATTTCTCACTCTGTCACTCAGTTTTAATCCACTCATGCTTCTCAACGCTCTCATCTCTACCGCATTTATTTTACTTTTGTGATTCTTCTGCCATACCCAACTTTCACTACCATACATAAGTGTTGGCACCAACACTCCAGCATGCACTGCCAGTCTAGCCCTTTGAGACACCATCTGGCTATTCATAAAAGCATAAAAGCCAAAAGTATAATTTTAAAATAGTCAAATGACGAACCGTATACCATCTTTAATAGTAATGTAAGAAATATAATCATAGATCTCTAATAAAAGTTATGAGGCGTAAGCAAAATACAATTAACATCGACGCTGGAAAGCTTCATTAAGCTCGTTATAAGAGAAAAACTTTCCATATAAGCAAAAAAGTTCTAGCTTCCGTATTTATCGAGAAGATATTTCTATTTTGTTAAACGACTTCAAAAAAAGGAGGAGGTTATCAATTCGTCTGTATTTTTTTTTATGTTTGTTACCTCATATCTCCAGACTGGGTGGACCGATCTTGATGATTTTTTTTAAACGAACGGTGATGCTCGATATAGGGTCCCATTTTTTTTTTAATCCAGATCTGATGATGGCATCCACGAGAAAACCGGATAAGTGTTAAATTTGCATTAAGCATTTGCGCGACAAGGGTAATAACTCAAGTTCACGCCAACCGATTTCGATGATATATACTTCAAGGGTTGTTTTGTGATAATTTGGTTAGGTTTTGATGATGGAATCCATCACAAAGTGACGGAACTCATCAATTCTTAGGAGCAAATCAAAGATACTCGGCAGAATCTTCTATACTTATATAACTTTGGTATGGTCGAGTGCTAGTCGTAGTTAAATATGAAGATCAATGGATCTCCTCAACGGCTTACAGTAAGAGTGTGATTTTTGGCAAAATCTATAACTGTCTGTAATCAAATGGCAATGACCTTACATTTGTTGCAGCATTGCAACACGTTTTTAGGTGTACACATATTGAGACAAATTTGTTAGTTTACTTCAGATTCACTAAACATCAAAAAATAAATAAAAATTTCAAAAAAAAAAATACCGCCTTCAAAACAGACTTACAAATATATTAATATGCTTTAAAAATAAGAAATAATTGCGTATTCTTTTATAGTGTTTTTCGTATTCTTATATTCGGAGTCGGTGTCAACCAAGGTAGATGTTCCCCGCGTGTCCACTTGGCAGCTCCCGCGTCTCTCCCACCTATAGCTATATTATATATGAACACGAAGAACACTATGAAAGAATTCGCAATTATTTCTTAGTTTTTAAAGCATATTAATATATTTGTAAGTTTGTTTTGAAGGCGGTTCTTTTTTTGTTATAATTTTTATTTATTGGTTAACTAATTAAATAATTAATTATCTTGACTTTGCTATGGAGAATACCCACTTAAATACAGTGGCGCCCTCTTCATCCATAAGTGAGTCACCAGGTGTTCAATTATTGCATATGTTTCTGATGTCCTGGATGTCTCCGACTAAGGATTAACGAAGGCAGGAGAATTTGCTCAAAGATGCGCTATGCAATCTATTTCTCTTTTTCGTGGAACCCGTTTTTTATCGCTGGTAAGTGTTTTTAAGCACCCGGCCAAGTCGGAATGCGGAAAGCACGCACTCCGACAAGTCGGGAGTGTGGGACTCACTGTCAAGTATAATACTCACTAAAACCCAGCGGGACCACATCATCCTAAAACTGGACACCAGCGGTTCGCGTGCGCAATCCCATATGGTGTTCCGGATGAAGCTGAATCGAGGTTGAAGTCAGTGCGACGAGGCGCGCAGAGCCGTGCGTACCACCCAACCTTCTGCGACAGATAGCAGGGGCGTCAGGAGCCAGCTTCCGCTCCCTCTTACGAGCCTCCTTTAGCGAGATAAAAGTCTCGCAAAAGGAGGCTACGGATCTCCACTGTGCTTCGCTGGCCACCATCGCACTTACTATGTAGGGCAACGTCTACTCCAAACAGTGACACCAAAAGATGCCTCTGAGGGCTCCACGAGGCCATCATATGGTGTGCCGTGTCAACGGTGGCACCACTCTTATGGCAAATAGGTGACTCCCCTCGGCCAGCAATCTGATGCAAGTACTTTCCAAAGCAGCAGCCGTGTCTGGTAAGCACCTGCAGCAGACTGCTCCATGTATAAACAAATTTCTAGCCGATGCCGCAACGCTTCCACCGTCATTACCCCTGCTATAGAGACCTCAAGAATTTACCTCCATTTAATCATCAGAGTTCTTTCGCCTAGTGCTCTGACACGACGGACCTCATCATAAACAGGCGGTTCCTCTCTATTCCTCGTGGCTTGTTTACAAGCACACACATACGATATGTACCTGCAAGGACTATCGGAACCCCTAAAGAAAGAAGATTACCTCACTCCCACTGAACATCTCTTATTAGAAAGCATTGAATATATCCTTAAGTTTTGTTACAACTATATTGTGCAGGTTACTTAGTTGCTTAAAATCCATGATTCATTCATAATCCAACAGAATATAAATAATATGGAGTTTAAATTATGAGATCGCCTAGCATAATAAGAGAGAGAGAGAGAGAGAGAGAGAGAGAGAGAGAGAGAGAGAGAGAGAGAGAGAGAGAGAGAGAGATAGAGAGAACACTTTTATTTTACATCACAAGAAAAATACATAAAGAAAACACGATTTCTTCCAGGCAACCTTTGGGGATATAGGAATTATTAGTATTTAAGTCGTATTAATTTTATAGTATTAATTTCAGGTAGCTTTTAATATCAGGTATATAAAATCATAACTAGAATTACATTTAAAGAAAATGAGCTTAAATTTACCACAACTTATTCCTTATAGCGTATGCTAACAGACAGTATCCAACTTGACTTACGCAGAAACGGTTTTAACTTCACTAATTGGCTTAAGTCTTGGGCATGCCCCTCTTTGAGATATTCTTGAAATGAATTCTTACATGAAACGTTTTAAGAAGATTTATATATATTTATAAATGAAAATCTTCATTTCCATATGACATTGTGTCTAAAAATGGCTAAGAAAATCATACAACGAAATGCAAGTGCTCAGTCAAAATCGTTGCTCATTTGGGGTGGCATTATTCAAAAGAAACAAAAGGCGAAAAAAGGACAGGCAACGCAGCTTTTTGAAAATATAATGTAGGTACATAGCTAAACAGCTCATTCCTTTAGGTATAGGCAGAGACCACGTCCTTCCACTTGCCACGACCCTTGCATATCTCCTTCGCTTCTTAAATTCTTATTAAACCTTTCATCGGGTTTAGAGTATTTTTGATCTGGCTCTTATATAAAATGTCCAGGATTTGCTCCAGGAACGTTCACCTTCTTCCCTTTCCAACTTTTACATTTACTCTTGACTCATGAATCCTTTTTGTCCATCTCCTTTCATTCATTCTTTAACCATCCAAACCATCTAAGCATACCTTTCTCAATTTTAGTTACAACATCTTCTTTTATATCACAACGTTCTCTTATCACACTATTTCTTACTTTGTCACTCCGTTTTTAATTCATAAAGGCGTGCAGAGCACCATTTACCATATACCCCGCATTCACTCTCTTTTCAAAATCACTTTCACATTTTCCACTTGTTCTTGTGAACAAAACTGTGAGTACATACAATAGGACTCAGATGTTATTTTGACTCGCTTCCCTAGCAGAGATCGTGGGTATAATTCCCGACATGGTAAGTATAGGAAATAACAATAATAATTTGTCTCCGCATCACTCATAGGAGGAAGGGTTTTGAGAGCATTGGCCATCGGACAATCACGCTGCTCCACTACATGTTGATGCTTAATAGTATAAATATCTATTGACGTAAAGTATCTATTGACTCATCACGATATCTCTGGAACCATAAGGCGTAGAGACTTGAAACTTGGTAGGAATATTGCATTCGCCCAGTAGAGGTCAGCTAAGAACGGATTTTACGAAATTCCACCCGCAAGAGGGGTTGCGAGGATGTTAACTATTGACTCATCACGATATCTCTGGCACCATAATGCATAGAGACATCCAATTTGGTAGAAATGTTCCTTTTGTCGAATAGAGGTCAGCTAAAAACGGATTTTTAGGAAATTTCACCCTCAAAGGGCAGTACAGGTATATTTCTTATTTGTAAAACAATTTGCCTAAATTAATGAAAATACTACCAAAAAAAAATATTCCACGCAGACGAAGTCGCGGGTTCAGCTAGTGTGTAATATTAGAATACAGTGATTAATAACTAATATTATAAAGAAAATATTTGTTTTTGTATGTATGTTTGTAATGTTTTCACACAAAAACTACTGGACTGATATCAAAAACTCTTTCATTATTAAAGAGCTGCATTTTCACTGAGCGGTATAGGCTTTATTACTTTCTCCAAAAAAATAGGGATCCCTAAGAAAAACGCATTAACGTAACCTAAGGTGTGAAAAAATTTGTCACAAAAAATCTATTATCGCGTGCGCTGCGGAAACTATTGATGATAGAACAAAAAATGTTCTACAATATTATAGTACGTATTAATATCTACAAAAAAGTCAAGGATACAATATGTCTAACTACTATATTTATGCTACTATAACTACTTTTTTACGTTTGAAAAGTTAATAAAAGTGCCGACAATACTCATAGACATTGTTACTCCTAATTTTTAATAAAAATACGACATTTTTATTTTATACTAGCAATTCCCCGTGGTTTTATCCACGTAGATACCGATCTCATGGCAGTGGAAAGACATGTGAATAAAATGGTAATTTGCGAACAAAACGAATGTGGCCATCGCTATACTCGTATTACTACACTGTATTCTAACATAATATACAATAGATTGGCGTTTTTTAATTCGTTATATTTTTTGAATGAATCGTCTGATTTAAATAATTTAAAAAGTATTTTAGAGATATTGAAACGGTCTTTAAATATATATTATTAAATATTATAAGGATTATTGCAGAGGTATGAATAATATCGGTTGATTGTTGTCGGCGCTTTTACTAACTTTTTAAATGTAAAAAAGTAGTTATAGTGACATAGCTAAAGGAGTTGGACATATGTGATCCTAGATTTTATTATAGATATTAATACGTATTATAATATTGTGAAACATTGTTTTGTGTTTACATCAATAGTTTCCGCAGGGCACGCGATGATAAATTTTTTGGGACTAAATTTTTTACACCTTGGGTTACATTAATGCATTTTTATTGGGGATCCCTATTTTTTTTGAGAATATATTAAAGACTTTGTCACTCAGTGAAAACGCAGCTTTTTCATGGTGCATAATTTTTTGAAATCGGTCCAATAGTTTTTGTGAGAAAACATTACAAACATACATAAATAAATCTTAAAATAATATTGTTTAAGAAACTATTAAACAAGGTGAAGTATTATAATTACCTTTGGAAAACGTTAACTGCTTACATTTTACGTGTAATTGTTGTTTTTTAATTACACTTTAATTCCAAAAATTGCACAGAGAAATCACTTAAAGTTATCATTTTAATGCTTAAACTTTTACATTACGAACTTAATTAACTTTAAACATTTCTGTGTTCACTTATGTAGTAACACTTTTTATTATAAATTTATTTTACGTCATTTCTTTATACACTTTATTATCATGTTTTTTTTAACGAAAACACAAATTTAAGCAGAATTATATTATTATAACGAACTTTCTTTAATTAATATAACAGTAATAGCGTTTATTTACAATTTATTGTTTATTTAATTTACATAGAGTTAAACTAATTATTTTCACTGTTCACATTCACAAAGATTTTATAAGTTTTATATTAAATTATATCTGCAATTCACAAAAATTAATCATTTATCTCTTCTGTTAAATTTTACAATATTTTATAACACTTTGTTACGGATATTCGTTTTAATTAATACGAAACGATTTGTTTTTATAACTTTTATAAATTCTCAATTTTCACACCAATTTTGTATTTTACAACATTTTCGAATTGAAAATAGTGCCTTTTTAATTGTTTTTAATAAGCGCGTAAATGAAAAACGATTATATTTTTACAATTACTTATTTTGTTAAAAATATCACTTTTCAGTATATTTAACAAGATACTAAAAAAATATTATAAACAATCCTCTTATTTCTTAGTTTATTTTTCCCTTTAAAATTAAAAATATTATCTCTACTATGCTTTAATAAAAGCGTAATTAAAAAAAATCAATTTAGTTTTCACAGTTATTTGTAAAGTTTAATAATTATATCCTCTTAAAATAAAAATATAAATATATTATACACTCAATTCTTTTACATAAAATTTGCATTATATGATCCAATAAATTAAATAATATGACAATTTTATTTATGAGAAAAGTTTATCTTCAAATTAATTTTTTATTAACAAAATAAAAATATTATCTCTTATATGTTTTAATGGAAGCGTAATTAAAAGAAACATTTCAATTTCTTTTTAATTATTTCCTCTTAAAAAATTTGCATTACACAATCGAAAAAATTAATCTTCATGAAAATTTTATTTTTGATAAAAGTATTGTCAGAGAAGTTTATTTCCATTTTTTTATAGTTATAAACAAAAAATATTATTAAGCGTTAAATTTTCTTTTACACTCATTTCTATGTAAAAGATAATTTAATATCTCCATAAAATATCCTTTATCCTCAAAAATTTGCATGATTAATTCACAAAATTAATGAATACGAAAATTTTATTTTTGATAAAAGTGTTGTTAGAGAAGTTTATTTCCATTCTTTATTATTTATAAACAAAAAATATTATTTCCTATATTTTTAAGCATAAAATTTTCTTTTAAACTCATTTCTACGTAAAAAAATATTTAATAGCCTTTTAAATTTTATTTTTGATAAAATTGTTGTTAGAGAAGTTTATTTCCATTTTTTTATATTTAAAAACCAAAAATATTATCTCTTATGTTTTTAAGCATTAAATTTTCATTAACAATCATCTCTACGTAAAAGATTGTTTAATATCTACATAAAATATTCTATATCCTCAAAAATTTGCATGATTAATTCACAAAATTAATGAATACGAAAATTTTATTTTTGATAAAAGTGTTGTTAGAGAAGTTTATTTCCATTCTTTATTATTTATTAACAAAAAATATTATTTCCTATATTTTTAAGCATAAAATTTTCTTTTAAACTCATTTCTACGTAAAAAAATATTTAATAGCCTTTTAAATTTTATTTTTGATAAAATTGTTGTTAGAGAAGTTTATTTACATTCTTTTATATTTATAAACAAAAAATATTATCTCCCATATTTTTAAGCATTAAATTTTCATTTACACTCATCTCTACGTAAAAGATTATTTAATATCTACATAAAATATTCTATATCCTCAAAAATTTGCATGATTAATTCACAAAATTAATGAATACGAAAATTTTATTTTTGATAAAAGTGTTGTTAGAGAAGTTTATTTCACACTTTTTACGAATTAGTTTCCGTTTGGTATTTTTTTTAGAGTGTCCTTACTTTAGTTGTAATACGGATAATATTTGTTAATATTTAGTTATATTGTTTTTATGAAAGATAACACTATAAGTTACCGCGGAAACTTTCGTGGAAGTTTGCAAAAGGCTCGAGGCTGCGCAATTGACGAAAGCATAGGAACTACTGGCGGAGCTTCGGTTACCTCTCAGTTCTACGCATGCGTCTTAAAAGCTCTTATCATTTTGATAATCAAGTCTACAAACAATACTCATTTCAATAGGACACCAACAGGTTACAGTTATAATATAAAGAATTAATAAATAACAAAAAGTAATTACTGCAAATCCACTTACTGGTTGCCACAGCATGAAAAAAATATATAACTAACTTAGAATATGTAATAACTAAGAATAACAATGAAGAAAGAAAGAAAAGTATACAAAATAATAATAATAATACTTACAATTATGCAACGAGGTCTACATCAGGACAGGCAAGACAGTGACTTACAATTTTCCTTTTAAAGGATGCAAGACTATCAAAACTTATATCTATATCAATTGATTTACATATTTTATTATATAGCATGATGATGACCTACGGCTCCGAAATGTGGTCGCTGACTATGGGCCTCATTCGAAAGCTCAGTGTCACTCAGCGCGATGGAGAGGGCTATGCTTAGAGTTTCTCTACGTCTTCAAATCAGAAATGAGGAGATCCGTAGCAGAACCAAATTCATCGACATAAACCTATGAATCGCAAACCTGAAGTCACAATGGGCGGGGCACATAGTTCGAAGGACGTTGGGGACCGAAGGTGCTGGAGTGGCGACTCCGCACCGGGCGGCGTAGTGTAGGGAGACCCCCCACAAGGTGGACCGACGACATAAAGAGGGTCGCCGGTAGCCGCTGGAGCCAGGCGGCACAAGACCGGGCCTTGTGGACGTCATTACGTGAGACCTATGTCCATCAGTGGACGTCCATCGGTTGAAGCGACGACGACGACGACGACGACGATTTATGTTACTATAATTATGTGTATGTAATGAGTACGTCTTAGTATGTAGGTTTATGTATATTTTACGCCACCCACACTCTCTGCCACGAAAGGTTCCTTTTTTATATTATAAACACATGATATGGAGAGAGAGCGCAGAGCATTGGCAGTACGGTGTAATATGCTGGTTAGAAGGTTTTCCCGGTGTAGCAAGGAGGTTAAAATTACGCTTTTTAAAGTCTTTTGCCAGACCTTCTACACGGGGAGTCTTTGGACCAATTAAACTGGACTCATTTAGGGTACAGTACAATAACGCGTTCAGAATGCTGTTCCGCCTGTCAAAATTTTGCTCGGCATCATCTATGTTTGCAGAGGCTAGGACTGATGATTTCTTTGCCCTGCAAAGGAAAAGATTGATGTCCTTGATGTCGAGGTTGCGCTCCAGCACAAACTGCATTTTGAGAATGTTAGCTGGGAGGGTGGATTCACCATTTTACCACCAGTTCTTCAGAGTGAAATTTGGGCCGATCAAAAAAAAAACGGGATGTTCATAGGTGAACTTTTCATAGTTGTTTGTCAAGTTTAGTAATATTAATTTATTGTTATTTGTCTTCAGTTTTACTAACATAGTTATAAGTATTGTGTGTACTAACCCCATTGAGCCGTTGTTGCTAAAATAAAGAAATTTATTATTATTATTATTTTGTATTATATATATATATATATATATATATATATAAACTTTGCTCTTGAATCACTCTATTTATAGCAGAAAACTGTATCTAAAAGATCTGAGCGAACAGACAGCAAAGGCGACTTCATTTTATAAAATAATTTCTTTTTAAATAACAATATATTCACATTAACATGATAAAGCAGCCTTTTTATTTGAATTAGTGTTATACACTGCTGTGTAAATTTATATAATTAGTATGTACATTAAATTTTTAGCAAAATTGTTCTCATAAATATGCATAAGACACACCCACATCTATTTTGCTATTTAACCTTTTATTTACGTCTCTCTGTATGTATCCCAAAAACAACTTCACCGATCGTCGTGGAAACGACGACGACAACTAACCACTTGCCGTGATAAAAATTCATCATATGAGACACTTACATTACTTTTGTTAATCTTGTTTGTGTGTCTTTTTATTACTCAAAAATATCTTAAAATAGCTTGATGAGAACTTGTATACAGGAACACGTGATTGCGCAAATGATATGCTGTAGAAACTAACCAATGATCGTGATTTTATTCGATATTTTCGCATAAAAATTCATTATATGAGACACTTACATCACTTTTTTTTATTCTTGTTTGTGTGTGAATGAAGCCTTGAAAGGGAAAGGAATGAAAGTGAATGTAAACAAAACGAAAGTTATGCTTTTTGAACGAGATGAATCTATGATGATTGGCAATATTTTAATAGATGGGGAACAAGTGGAAGAGGTGAAAGAATTTGTGTACTTGGGATCTAAATTTACAAAAGATGGAACATGTGAAAGTGATATCGAAAGGAGAGTGAATGCAGGGAATATGGTAAATGGTGCTCTGCATGCTTTTATGAATAGCCAGATGGTGTCTCAAAGGGCTAGACTGGCAGTGCATGCTGGAGTGTTGGTGCCAACACTTATGTATGGTAGTGAAAGTTGGGTATGGCAGAAGAATCACAAAAGTAAAATAAATGCGGTAGAGATGAGAGCGTTGAGAAGCATGAGTGGATTAAAACTGAGTGACAGAGTAAGAAATAGTGTGATAAGAGAACGTTGTGGTATAAAAGAAGACGTAGTGACTAAAATTGAGAAAGGTATGCTTAGATGGTTTGGGCATGTAGAGAGAATGAATGAAAGGAGACTGACAAAAAGGATTTATGAGTCAAGAGTGAATGCGAAAGTTGGAAGGGGAAGACCGAGGCGAACGTTCCTGGACCAAATCCAGGACATTTTAAATAACGGCCAGGTCAAGAGTACTCTAAACCGACGAACTTGTATGAAAGGTTTAATGAGAATGAAAGAAGCGAAGGAGATATGCAAGGATCGTGGCAAGTGGAAGGATGTTGTCTCTGCCTACCCCTATGGGAATGAGGCGTGATGTTATGTATGTATGGTGTGTGTGTCTTTTTATTATTCAAAAATATCTTAAAATAGCTCGATGAGAACTTGTATATAGGAACACGTGATTGCGCAAATGATATGCTGTAGAAACTAACCAATAACCGTGATTTCGTTTGATCGATGTTGATGAAAATTTCTATATATGAGGAATTAGACTTCAAGAGACACTATGATTACTCGAAGGTGGCCGCGATTTTGCATACCTTAATATATATTTGTACTGTACGTATGTGTAACACTGAATTCTTCCTAAACAGCTGAACTGATTTTGTTGAGAAGACATTTTTGAATCTAAGTGGATTTTTGGCGTTATATATCCTACTCTTCGGACTGGGGTAACATAGACCATACTCTGTCCTATTTTCTCGAAGAACCAGACTTTGACGATGTATTATACCCCACTCGTCGGACTGAGGCAATTTCGGCCAAAGGCAGCTAGTTGTCTTCTGGCTTCGGTCTTCAGACTTGCGTCTACACAGTTGCCGTCGTCCGGTTCGCAGCTGACCTCTTAATTTGGAGGCTTCGATCTTGGTGCTGGCCGGGCGTCTTCTCCGAGGAGCTGGCGGGAGTGCGTTGATATATTCTTCGGAATATATCAGGCGGCGGGAGTGTCTTATTATATTCTTCTTCTTCTGAATGTATCAAGATGATGTGCCTCGATAAACACTTTTTTATCGTTGGGAAATGCTTTTACGCACCTCGGAAGAATAAGAATTCTTCCAACCGGGAGTGTGCGACTCGCTGAAACCAGAATACCCACTAAAACCCAGCGCATCCCTCGTCGTCCTTGGATAAGATCACTAGAGGGTCCCATTTCGCATTCCAATCTAGTGACCAGGATGATGCATACTATAACAGTCTACAGTTTACTGAAGGGAATAGTGGAGCGCATACCTACGCTTATTGCCACCCATCCTCTTTCGACGGAGAGGAATGGCATTAGCAGCATTCTCCCTTTGCCTCTCATTAGTCTCCTTTAGCGAGATGACGGTTTCGCAAAAGGACAACCACCCTCCATCCAAACTCGCTGGTGAGCATCACATCAACAGCTCTCCAAAGAGAGGTCTCCTCGGACCAGTGACAACAACATATGCCGCTGGGGCGCCCACGCCAGACAGTCTGTCAACGTATGGTGCGCTGTATCTACAGTGGCACCATACTCATGACAGACGGGCGTTTCCTCACGACCTATCTGGTTCAGATACTTGCCGAAGCATCCATGCACCGTCAGCACCTGCACTAGACCGTCTAGGAGGCATGGATCTCACTCCTGCCTCGATAATCACTGCGAGCATGGATAAAATTGGCTTTAAGCTGTAAGGGATTTCCTCGTATACCCAAGAGATAGAGAGATAGAGAACTACACAGGTAACACCACTTTATAATTTAAGCAATGGCGTTTATACTCTCTTAGTAGAGATTTCCAGTTCGATTTTCGGTAGAACAAATTTAGGAAACTGTATTTCTTAAGGCCTTATTATAGTCTTAAGCCGTGGCTAGTTAATAACTTTACGAGAAATACATTCCGCCAAGCAAAAAACTCCTTTCCAAGTTAGAATGCAACCATTTAGGATTGTATCATCAACTACCGTCAATTGTGATTGCAATTAAATAGACATTTCGACGAATCCAGAGAATCGTACTTAGAAGGCGAAGTCGGCTAGTTGATGAATACAATTATTATCTCATTTTATAATTATTCAGCGGCCTCTAAAAGTATGAAAAATGTTTGCTTAAATGACATAATCAACCTAACACGTGTATGAATTGACGTAGATAGAAAGTTAAATAATGCTTTTTAAAGTTTTGTACATATTAAGTTAATTATGTTTAAAATATATACAAATTTTTAGGGTTCCCTAGATAATAAACTCTTTAATAGCTTATTATGGGTTGAATGTACGTCTTTATACAGTCTAAGATGGCAGCACACTTTTTTAGGCACCCCGAGTCTGGTGTATAGTACACATTAATTAGACGAGCATAGAAAAAATCAATTCTACAAAATGAAATCCGCTGGACAACCAGAATATCTACTAAAACCCAGGGGAACCTTCTTCATCTAACAGTTAGGTGGCCAGAAGTTTGCCTGTGCATTCGACTTACATGGCACCACAGGTGTTTGCAACAAAAGGTTCAAGTATGCTGAAGCACCTAGGCTGCTGTACGCCTATCACTCCTTAATTTACTCTGGTGGAGAGGGCTATCAACCTCACACAACCTCTCTCTACCTAGCGATTGTCACCTTCTGAAAGATGACAGCCCACAATACGAGGCGAAGGCGCTCTATGCCATTTCGCTGTCGATCATGCCTGCAACTGCCCTGATGCCGACCACGTCCGGAGGATCAGAGTCCTGGTCGATCCATATTAAGGTAAAACCTCAAGTCCTCAGTAGCGAGCCTCTGTAGTGGCAATTCATTCTCATCTGGAACAATGGTTTTCCAGGCGATCCGTCCTTACCTGGAACAATGGCTTTCCAGGGAGCATAGGACGCTTTCCTACAGACTAATAGAGGTTCTGATCGGTCGTGGATGCTTAGGAAAGTTCCTGCACCGAGTCGCCCAGGAGGAGTCACCGGCTTGACATCAGTGTGGAGATACTGTGGGAGATAATGGAGCCTCTCCAGTGAGAGATGCTCCCCAGTGATTAAAGGCGCGAAGCTTTCCAGTGATCCAGGCGCAATGCTTTCCAGTGAGAGATGGTGAGCGGAAGTGGTCTCCTATTGCCAGACGTTAGCCTAGATGAAGGAAGTCCTCGAGAAAAAAAAGGGAGAATACAGTGGATCCTCTCTTTCAGCGCCGAAGGAGGCGGGGTACAAGGCAAGTCATATTTACACACCTCACCCCACTTCCGTGAATAAGCAATCGGAATCATCCGAGACCTCTGATGCCTCACTAATGAATGAAGAGGGTTCAGCTGGGTATTAGTAGTTATTGCGTGATCTCCTCCATCGCCGATTTCCAAACTGTTGACCGGTTGTCGATTAGGGTTTGGGCGTAAATTGCCTTTCCCAGCGACAAAGAAAGGGTCCTGTCAGCGACATCAAGACATCTCGTGATTCTCGGAAGGGGCACTTTTAATAATAGTGGCAATAACGTGGCAAGAGCTATATGCCATGTAATGGTTTCTAAACTTTAATTAGCTTAAACCTCATAATGCACTACAAATTTTCAATGAAAACTTCTATGTTATCTGTATTGAATTGAGTATGAGCCGTCACGCTAGGCAATGTAACGAGGGTTACATAGCAGAGCGTTATAAACAAAGCATATTATATTTCAAGACATTACATGATTGTCAATAATTTATACACAGTCTTAGTGATATACAATTTAAATGTTATCACTTTATAAATATACAAAGCATTTTTAGAGTCGCTTACTAACTTGCAAGTTAAGTAATACTATTCTTATATTCTTCATTATTATATTACATACTTTGAATGATTTAAAACGCAATACTATCGTTGATACAAACTAAGAACTATCACTAGGCGAATATTGCTTCATTCCCTCGTGCAACCCCTCTTATACCAAACGTCCTACTCAAAATAAAAAGTCCACCAATCACAGTCGTCGTGAAAATGACGACTTCTTAAATTTGAGAATTTCCGGACTGCGTTAAATCGGATGTAGTGCATGTGAAAATTTCACTGATATAAAAACCACAAATAACAATCATGATCGCTAACAACATAAAGTTGTAATTCTTAAAATATATCACCTGATGAAGTTTTTCACTTTTGTTTTGAGATCTTAAGCATAAATCATTTTTTGCTTGGCGACATATATTTACTTTTAGGGTGGTATATAGCCACTGTAGTATCTAGTCTAGATTTTTCCTTTCAGAAATCAAACTTTAGACATTTAATCATTTATTGACACAGTAACACGTCGCTTTTTAAAAAAATTGCTGGTAAAGTAGTCAGTATATTATAGACATAAATTCCAAAACCAATTCCATAAGATATTTTCATATTTCATACAGTTTAAAATAAACTTCAATCGACTTACTATTAAAAAAATATACAGAATGAAAAACACACGAGAAAATTTTCCAACTTTTCCACAAAGTGTTATTCTTAAATATATATTTTAATAATAACCGTTCTGGTACATTCATTATGATAATTGCTGTCTCTTTCAAAGTTTATTGTGTAACGAATTTTGTTTATAACGAGAACACATTTCTATAAAATAATTAACATATTTAGCAATGATAACAAAAATTTATGGGTATATAATCAACTACGTTCAAGTAGAAGTAAGTATTTTGCGGGCTGAGTCGTTCATCCATTAAAAATGGGAGTACTTTGCAACACTATAGCAATATTTCTCTCTATTTACAGCATAACCGCAGAAGATTCGGATAGATATTGGCAGCGTTATCATCTAGCACCACCAAAAGGATGGATGAACGATCCCAATGGCTTTTCAGTTTTCCAAGGAATATACCATCTCTTCTATCAATATAATCCCTACTCTAGTATGGAACCTGGAACTGCTAACTGGGGACATGCAAGCAGTTCTGATCTACTTCACTGGACACATCTACCAATTGCAATGGAACCGGATCAATCGTACGATATAAGTGGAGTCTTCTCTGGCAGCGCTTTAATAGAAAATGATACAATGTATTTGTACTATACAGGGCACGTAAAACATACTGGAGAAACTCCAGCATATTCGGAGAGCCAAGAGCTCGCTACCAGCACCGATGGAGTCACTTTCACGAAATATGAAAACAATCCAATTTTGATAACTCCAGAGCATCAACCAGATATCAGAGATCCAAAAGTATGGAAACACGAAGGTAAATATTACATGGTTTTAGGTAATTCATATGACAATAGTACGCTCGGACAGATACTTTTATATTCATCAACCGATAAAATAAACTGGGAACAAGTTTCCATTCTCGGCAAATCAACCGGGAAACTCGGATATATGTGGGAATGCCCTGACTTCTTCAAGCTCGGCAAGTACTACGTCCTACTATTTTCCCCGCAAGGTGTCAAAGCCGACGGAGATAACTTCCAAAATCTTTATCAGACAGGCTACTTTATAGGAACTTTTGATTATATAACAAATGTATTTACAAATGTAACCGATTTCGTGGAATTGGATCATGGACACGATTTTTATGCAACACAGACACTTTTAGACGAACAAGGGAGGAGACTAGTAGTTGCATGGATGGATATGTGGGAGCAGGTGTATCCTGAAAGAGCAGATAACCGTACCGGATCTATGACATTACCAAGGGAATTAATACTATCAGACGACTTGAAGTTACTTCAAAAACCAATAGAAGAAGTTCAAACAATAAGATGCGACACTATCCGTTCTGGTGCTGCATCTGGTGGCACTACCCTCACTTTAGATGATAAGGCGGGTGAAGTTATCATTAAAGCATCTGCATCAGCCGATTTAGAGTTATATATTGAAGGTGACAACGCTACAGCTAAAATATTGTATGAAAGTGACAATGGTCGCATATCCCTTAACCGCGGTGGAGATGATGGTCTTCGTCGAACAGCTTGGAAACCAACTGACGAAGTGATCCTTGATATATTTATAGATGCAAGCTCTGTAGAAGTTTTCTGTGGATGCGGTGAAGCGGTCTTTTCCAGTAGATTATTTATAAATGGCGACATAAACGTACGTTTAGGAGATAATAGCACAGTAGATGATATGACTGTGTACAACCTGAAGCGTACAGTAGTTTTAAATTAATGCATACTTAGACAAACGAAACTGCCCACTAACTGACTGACTCGACGGGATTTTTCATAATGATAGAACCTATTATTGATTTGGGTAACAACACTATTAGAAATAATTTTACAATAAATACCCACTGTGATATGAAATATGTACATAATTATCGCCATTTTCCGCAAATTTATTATGTAAAGTTTTTTTAGTAAAATATATATGTAGTAAAACATGAAATACATTTTTTTATTTTCATTATATCAGAAAAATTTTATTACATACAAACATACATACAAAGCATCACGCTTGATTCCCATAGGGGTAGGCAGTGGCAACGTCCTTCCACGATCCTTGCATATAACCTTCTTTCATTCTCATTAAACCTTTCATACAAGTTCGTCGTTTTAGAGCACTCTTGACCTGGCTCTTATTTAAAATGTCCTGGATTTGGTCCAGGAACGTTTGCCTTCCCTCCCAACTTTCGCATTCACTCTTGACTCATAAATCCTTTTTGTCAGTCTCCTTTCATTCCTTCTCTCCATGTGCCTAAACCATCCAATCATACCTTTCTCAATTTTACTCCCTACGTCTTCTTTTTTTCTCACTTCAATTAAATATAACTACAGAGAGATGAATGTTGGCCAATGCACAAGCAAGATGCACAGAAATGCGTATACTCAGATGGGCCAGGGGTTTCGAGAATAGACAGGATCTGGAATGAATATATACGTGGAACATTTAAAATGGCGCCTATACAGGAAAATATTTGCGAAAGTAGATTGCGTTGGTTTTGACATGTAATGAGAAGGCATGAAGGCCATATTACGAAGTCTGCATTAAATGCAATTGAAGGAAAGAAAAGCCGTAGCCACCCCCCCACAACTTGGATGAGCACCATTAAAACGGACATAAAGTTAATGGGCGTCTGCCCAGAGATGGCACTCGATAGAGGCAGATGGCGTTGGGACAATAGAAAGGGTAGAGAGAGAGAGAGGGAGAGAGAGAGAGAGAGAGATGCTATTAGGTTAAAAGGACGTATAATATAATACGTTTAAGTACTTTACTACAGCTAAAAAATTCTTAAAATTTTACAAAGCATACTTTGGAAACCAAAAGGTAAAATAGTTATCCAAAACTGATCTAGCTACAAAACGCCATTAAACGAAAAGTTTGCAATTAAATAACTAACATTAGTAGTAAATTTAAACAGCTGTTTCTATAAGTTAGATTTTAGATTAGAAAGAAAACAAACTAGATAACAAAGAAATAATTTTAACATATATCTTCGACGGCGTATATCTAATTTGATATTACTGACATTATATATAAAAACATAAACATTCTATTCAGGAGTCTTTTAAAAGTTGCTATTGATATGGAAAATAAACTAAATAATATATAAATAATTGTAATCAGCTCTAATCTGTCTCGATTCGTCTAAAATATATTTTAATTTTACGCCTTCTAAAATAGTTATAGCAATTACACTGATATCCTAAATTCTTTAAAATTTAACAGGCGCTATAAATGATTTAACGTTTAATAGTGTAATATTGCAAATACTCGCTTTAATAGCAAAGATCCTGGATTCGATGATTGATAAGACATATTAAGATAATTGTATTTCCTAATTCGTCTAAGTTTCGTTAAGCTTTAATCTATCAGTAATGAGAAAACTTTATATATTTCTAAGTGAGTATATAAATCAAGCAATGGAAAGTCGTAAGTCCGATTTTAATAATTTTAAAAGTATCTTACAGGTATTGAAACAGTCTTTAATGAATATCTTTTAACAGGATAAGAGTTAATACATATGTATCAATTTTCGTCGGTGATTATTCTCGGCACTTTTATTAACTATGAAAATTTAAAAAAGTAGTTATAGTGGCATAACTACTCTAGTTGGGCATATGGTATTGGAAATTTTTATATACATATTATTGCTTTGTATTATATTGGAGAACATTTTTTGTTCTACCATCAATAGCTTCCGCAGCACATGTTACAATTGATTTTTTGTTTTACACTTTGGGTTACATTAATGCATTTTTATTGGGATTCTTCACAGCCAAAAATCGTTTACTTTTGTATAAAGCCCAAATTCAGCCACACTTAGAACACTGCTGCCACCTTTGGGCTGCTGCACCCCAGTATAAACTTCTTCCATTTGACCGGATTCAAAGTCTCTTCTAATTGTCAGCGACCCCCAATTGACCACCAAACTGGAGACTCTACACCACAGACGAACCATTAGTTCCCTCTGTGTCTTCTATAGAATTTATTATGGGGAGTATTCAGAGGAACTGTTTAAGTTAGTACCGTCATCACAATTCTACGACTGACCATCTCGTCGTAGAAATAAATTCCACCCACACTCTGGACGAATGGCACTTGTCGGTTTGGACGATCTTTTTTTCCGCGTACCCGCAAAATGTGGAACCAACTTCCAGCAGCAGTCTTCCCCCAAGACTTCCATATACAAATGTTTAAGAGGCAATTGAACTCCTACCTTCACGGCCGGCATCGGCAGGTCCCCTATTGCTGCAGGCGTCCATGGGTGGCGGTGATAACTTACCAGGTGACCCGCCAGCTCGTTTGTCTTTTACACATATACAAAAAGAAAACAAATCTGGTTATGTGAGATTTAAAACCCCGTAAGTATAAGGCAGCCTAATTTTAAAAACTATAAAATAAACCATACTAAAAACAAAACTTTAATTGAGAAACTTTTTTGACCCCGACGTGATTTGAACACGCAACCTTCTGATCTGGAGTCAGACGCGCTACCGTTGCGCCACGGAGTCCTTGCTCAAATCATTTAATTTAACGTTGTATAGCAAATAGAGAGAAGGTTGTAAACCTTTCAAAATATTAGTGCTTTCATATATAAATAACGCGCTACTTCGTCTGCATCACATAAGACTTAGAGAAAGAGATCACCCGCCAGGAACATTGCTGGGACATTCTAGATACTGTATGGATGTAGCCCCCTACTAGCTTAGATTATAATAATAAATCTTTATTTCAGGCATATACCCATATTAGGACTGCCTCATTGGTCTAGTGGTTAGCATGTTCGACTACAGACATGAGGTCCTGGAATTCGAAATAGATATTGAGTTTTCTATTAAGATTTCTTCAATATTTGCCCGAATCTGGGAAATTGTCAGTGTGATCCACCCCATGCCTCGGAGAGCACATTCAGCCGTCGGTCCTGCGTCTGATCTCTCTCCGCTCGTGTCGGATTCCCGTCACGAGAGAGTGAATCAATAGAATGAAGGAATAGAGAGTGCACTTGTGTGCTATGCCTGCCAATCCGCAGTGGAACAGCATGGTGGGTCTATGTTCCAAAAACCCTCTCTCATATGAGTGAGGAGGCCTGCGTCCAACAGCGGGACGTTAATGGGCTGCTACTTACCTTACCTTACCCATATTATTTCTTAGTAACAATTTTTACTATACCTATGTTAATACTTATCCCTTTAATCTTAATCTAAAAACATAATAAGAAAATAACTAAAACTAAAAATCTAATAATTATTCACTAGGGTCGCCTCCTCCTGCTAATGTGTGTGAGGGTATTAGAACTGGCCTCTAGCCTGCCCATCATTGATGCCACCCGCTTGCGCATAATGACGTAAAAGTTGTCTAAATGAACTTCCGCAAACATTGCTGACGCACTGCACCAAACTGGTTTCCTCACCACTGCCCTCAGGACATTATTGTGTTGAACACCCAGGGCACTGTAGATCCGCATAGTCCGTTCTCCGACTGCACGTGTAGAAAGTTTGGCAGTAGTCTCTTAACAAGGTCTTAGGTGCTACAACATGTTGCCACGCACCGACAGCGCCCTCTGCTCGCGTTCCAGGTCACTGTCGTCATCGAATCTATCCTCAAGTCTCCCAACAAAAACCAAACTGAAGTTCTACGGAGCCTACCAGACTGACGTATTAGGCTCCTGCCTGGTACTCTTTCTGCTCAGGGTACAATAAAAAGAGGCTGCAGACCCAGCAGAATAAGTGCCTACGTCTCATAGTAGGAGCTCCGAGGTACGTCAGGAATGACGTCATTCATCGTGACACCAAGACGCTCAACGTGGAGGTGTTCTCCCGGCAGTTGGTGAGAAGCATGTTCCGCCACGCGGACCACCCCTCGCAAACACACCTCCATGGCATTGCCAGCCAGCTTCCTAGATCTGAAAGCACTCGGCGCCCATTACCTCGTGAGCTCCTGCTGTCACCGCCACCAGGTGTGTGTGAAGATGACGGCGTTGACGACTCGATGGCAGTGACAGAACTCGGATTGACTTGGATAGTCCTGCCGGTGCAAGCTGGTGGGAACCAGCCCGTTAGAATGACGGGCAGACACAAACACCGGGTATCAACGATGCCTGAGAAAATTAGCCCGGGTAATGAGGCATTGCCTTTAGACCCGTACCCCACAACTTGGTTGTGAAGAACCCCGGAAGAATCTGTCCGTAACTATATGCCCTACTTACCTAAACTCAATCACTTGTTTCAGAGGAGTTCCACATAGTTTTACTTGCGGATTAAATGTGGATAATTTGTCCTTTCCTCTGAATCATAGAAACTCGCTCTTTGCGTTGTAACTGAGTCCATTTCCCTCAGCATACTTCTCACAAATCTGCAGCAGCTTTCTGAGACCGTCAATCGAGGGGCTTAGTAGAACCATGTCGGATTCATAGATTATGTTATTTATAGTTATGCCATCTATGGAACACCCGACGCCGGCTCCACTAAGCTGTACCTCAATCAACTGGTTGAGGTACAGATTGAACAGCCCCAGTCACATCAACCCGCCCTGGCTTACTCCACAATTCAATTTGTATAATGTACTCGTTATCTCATCTTACAAATGAGATCAGCAGTAATACTTGGTGTGTACTTTAAACTATACGATAGAAGTGAAATTTTCATCACGAAACTACGGAATATGAACTGATTGGTTATAAATTATTTTTGGAAGTCCAGGGAAGGTTTAAAAGTTAAGTAAATATGTAAAAAAAAAATGCTTGGAATATAGTTTAATTTGTATTTCGTCGTGTCGTTTAGAAATTAAATTAAAATTTAACGGAACTATTGTTTCTTTATTTGTTTTTGATCGCAATTATTTTTGTTCCGATTAACTTTTGACCCCATTTCTTAATTAAAGTTGAAACATTGTGCAATCATCATTCAGCTTTTTTATCTATTGATAATGTTGCGGTACGCACTTTGCTAATACAGCTAGTATAATCATATTAAAAAATGTTTTAAATTACCTGAATTATGTTTATAAACGATCGTTACATAGCTGAGACTGACGATTCATACACACAACAACACGCCTAAAAGAGACATTTGAAAACAGTTATATAGTATTATTCAAATTTTTATCAGTTCAAATCGTGTATGATATAATAAAGTCACGACTTCTATTAACGAACGAAATAATAGGAACAATTCATAACAGATCTTCTAAGTCTTCAAAGAAGGAAGGATTGATACAATGTGTTATTATATTGGGTTACAAAACAATGTATTGTTTATCATTGAAAACATTGAAATGCATACGAAATCTAACACGTAGTAACCCGCTTATTCAAAATTATTCATCAGAACAGAAAACCTTTACGTAAGGTTAAGTGAAAGGTAAGTAGCTGCCCATTAACATTCCAAAGTGCACTCTCTATACTTTGCAATACTCCTGGCAGGTGATCCTCCATGGGATCTCAGAGCGGAAGTTCTCACGGCTGCTTACCTGTATAGAGTAGCCGCGAGAACCAGAGAAACATCACCGGATACTGACGAGCTAAGGAGGGTCAAGGTTTTAACTATCAGAGCCTTGACCAAAAGATGGAAGGATGATATCAGTTCTCTAGTAGCAGGCGGGGCCATAGTATGGACGATCTGCCCTCATCTGGACAAATGGCTGGGCAGAGAGCACGGATAACTCTCCTACATGTTGATACAGGTGCTTACCAGTCTTGGTTGCTTCGGCAAATACGGTGGCAAAATGTCCCACCTGGGGACTTCGGCACATACAAACGGCACAGACCTCTCAATGGCAAGTATTATAGATACAATACTCATGAGTGAGCAGGACTGGAGAGTGATTATCTCCTGCCACACTGTCATATCCAACGTCGACAAATGAGATTAGGAAACAAGAGGCGGCAGTTACAACTCCTCCCCCTGTAAAATATCTATGAGCCAGCTGCAACCGAAGGGCCAGAGAGAAATGTCTCAACGAACCTCTGGCTCCCCACTCACGGTTGATGATGGTCCCGCTGGGTTTAAGTGAATATTGGGAGTTCTTTCCCCTCGCAGAATCCCACACTTCCGACTCCACATACATTCGTGATGCGTAAATGTATATCTCAGTGACAAAAAAAAACTCTCTATTCCATCACTCTCCATAATCCGACACGACCGGAGAGAGATCTGGCGCAGGACCGACGGCTTAACGTGCTCTCCGAGGCACGGGGGTGGATCACACCCCCAACTTCCCAACTTCGAGCAAATATTGAGAAAATTCTTAAATAGAAAACTCAATATTGATTTTTTAAGTGGCCCGACCCGGGACTCGAACCCAGGACCTCATGTCTGTTAGTCGAACATGCTAACCACTAGACCAATGAGGCAGTCAGTCTATTAAGATTCCTATTTATATACTCAAATAATATTTTTGGACAGTATATTTATATATTAGCTGAACCCGCGACTTCCTCTGCGTGGAATGTTTTTGGATAGCATTTTCATTAATTTATCTGTTCTTAGCTGACCTCTACTCGGCATAAGGAATTTTCGTACCAAATTTCAAGTCTCCACGCCATATGGTTCCATAGGTATCGTGATGAATCAATAGATACCTGGATATCTCTTATATATATAGATTGTTGCTAAATAGACTCTCATTTTGTCTACAAATTGCCTGACAAGTGTTTAATCATTTTTTAAAACTAATAAAGTCAAGGCAACTAATTTAAAAGAACCGTGTTTAAACTAAAGCAAAGTTACAAGGAAACTCATAATAGGAGGAAAATTTAAAAGGAAACTGTTAAATATTATCAGGGAAAATTGTACCTAAAAGTTACCTTACTCTTTACACCTTCAAGGTTATCATAATATCCAACTTAAATTGGTATATATGAGAAAACTATTGAAGGCCTCGCTGGCTTAGTGATAACAGAAATTGTATTTTTACAAATGTCTGAGTCTGAACTGATGGGAGACTTTGGAGGCTAGTTACCATCTCACCAATAAAGACGTGCCACCAAGCAAAGATATTTGTGTTTCAGTACGCTGCTGAGTAGAAACCATACGAGATACCATTTTTTGTGACTACAGTCAATCTCTAACCTGTGAGCAATAAGCTAGCAGATCAGTGTAATTTCATCATCTCCTCGTAAGAGAGAGAGAAAGAGTACACTCTCTGATTGTGCTGAAGGGATAGTTCTGTACCTTCACTTGAAGGTAAGTGATGATGAAGTCCTGATCCTATTTTGTGTCGGAAACCAATTTTTTTGCTCGCAATCTATATGGAGCCCATTAACCTGCATTAAAGCGTCACCATAAACTATAAATGACTTTTCTTAACGTGACCAAGCCTGTCATTGGGATGTTAATCTATATCTGTTAATATCTTTTTTATTGATGACTGGTTAGGTTATTTTAACAATGAAGGGCTGTGACCTTTTTCTGCGAAACTGTTATTTTTCTGAAGGAAAGAGTTGAGTGAGAGAGAGATGAGAAGCAGAGAGAGGATGTTGTGGACGCTCAACTTGAGTTGCGAGGTTGGTGGCGTAGATTTGCGCTTCTCCAGCTACCTTCCTAATTACCCCAGCTGGGTCTCCAAAAGTACCAGGGTAAAAAGATAGATAGAATACTCTTTATTGTATACCACAAACATGAAACAAGTAACACAGAAACAAACTTAATAGATAGTAGAAATTAGGCGACCTTATCGCTTATTAGCGATTTCTTCCAGGCAACCTTAGGGTTAGGGAGATTATATGAGGCAAATAGGGTAGATGGTGTTCCCTAATATAGACATAAAAGTAAGTAAGTAGCAGCCCATTAATCTCCCACTGCTGGGCACAGGCCTCCTCACTCCGAGGAGCGAGGGTTTTTAGAGCATATACCCACCACTGCTCCACTGCGGATTGGCAGGCATAGTATACAAGTGCACTCTCTATTCCTTCACTCTCATAGTCCGATGTGACGGGAATCCGACACGACCGGAGAGAGATCAGGCGCAGGACTGACGGCTTAACGTGCTCTCCGAGGCACGGGGGTAGATCACACCGCTAACTTCCCAACTTCGGGCAAATATTAGGAAAATCTTAATAGAAAACTCAATATCGATTTTTGAATTGGCCCGAACCGGGACTCGAACCCAGGATAGTAAATTCGGTAAACTCGAACCCAATATAGACATACATACAAATATTTGAATACATATTTAAAATAGTCACACACTAATTATATTAAATAAATAAGACGTAGAACAATCATTAAGTAAATAAAGAGAGGTAATGATTCTTTACCCCCTTCTTGAATTTATCCTATGATTTAGCTTCTCTTATTATCAGAGGTATATCGTTCCATAAAGTTATGGCTCGAATGTGAAAGAGTCACCGTAGAATTTGGTGTTATGTGGTATGATGTTTATCTTTAGTTCACGAGAGGGCTGTATACCTTCCGTCATAATCGTGAAATACCTTCCGTCATAATTGTGAAACTCAAATACGCAGGAGTACGAGGATTGAATAGCACACAGTGCAGAAGAGACACAAAATGCAAGTTCCAGCGAAAACGAATAGGCAACCATGCCTATAGATAGCTTGCATCAGCGTAATCGAGAATACAGACTGTGCAAGCATAATTTTGGTAGGAATAGGAAGTAAAGAACGCAGGGTGTATTGAGTTTACCGGAGGTTGTCCAATGTAGGAAAAGGAGATCGTTCCCTCCCCTGGAGATCCTTGTGTTTGAGTGAGTATTCTAACTGTCAGCGAGTTCTACACTTCTGATTATATTTTAGGTCTGATCAGGGTGCGTAAAGACATTTCGCACTAGAAAAAAATGGTAAGGTTAATTTAACTGCAGCATCATGAGTCTCTCCGTCAGAAGTGGTTGAAAAGCGGTAGGTTTATGTTTGCTCCAGCTAATTTAAAACTTCTTTCGGAAGTATTTAGGCTCCTATCGGAAACCTTACTAGGTAAAGAGACTTAGAAGCTACTCTCGCTGTCCAGTGTGTCTGTATAGGCGATGATACAGTCCGAGATAGAAGCTAACTTTGTAAGATGTTAACTCTTTTGCCTCTTACATAGCATCGTTCCGCAATGCTTCTCTGTTTCGCAGCACAACTCTCCTGGGCCCGTAGACAAGGCACTTTCGAAGATTGCTGACGCTTAAAAAATGTACGAGAATGACGTGGTAATGATGCCTTAGACAAATTAAAAATGCAATTACTGCTAAGCGAATTTATCAAAAGCGTCTGTAATTATTATACACAAATATTTATAATAATTGCATAAATATTTTAGTGATGAAAATGCTTTGAAATCCGGTTTCACACACAAAATCCTGATTGTATGTTAATTATTAATGTCGATGTCCCGAAGTCTGTTAGACCCAGATTTTTTGTTATCTAATGATTATATGTTCGTTAATAGATAGACATGATGATCGTAGTCTGAAAGTGTGGATTCTTCTCATGAGAGTTTTTTTATTGCTGAGAATTTAACGCCTGACTGTGATTTCATCTGTCAGATACAGTCTGAGATGGAAGCGCGCTAATTTGGTAAGAAGCAATTCACCTTTTATGGTTTCTATAAAGCATCGTATCTTAATACAAATCTCTTTCTCCGACTAAGACAAATTAGAATATAAGCAGTGTGCAGGCACCAATAATTTTTTATATAAATCTTAATTTATGATGAATTGCAATATTTTGATAAATGGGGAACAAGTAGAAGAGGTGGGAGAATTTGTATACTTGGGATCTAAATTTACAAAAGATGGAACATGTCACGTTTTAATTTTGGAAAATTGCGCCGTTTGTCCATTTGGCGTTTTGCGTGACGTTGTGAGTGTAGTATGCCGAAAAATGGATGTGGGTGCCGTGAAAAATAAAAGGATCAGACGTAGGGTAGACAGATTCTGCCCTTGACAGCTTGTCACAACCGACCACAGCAGTAACGTCGTGACCACGATCCATGCAACTGGGTCGAAATATCGGCAAAATTAAAAAACGCCATCGTGGTATGTACCCGTTCAAATAGTCAATATGTTAATAAACCACGAAAATTTAAGTTTAAAACTTTTTCTTTTTCTTTCTTTATTGCTGTCAGATTAGCGCTTGACTGTGACCTCACCTGATGGTAAGTGATGATACAGTCTAAGATGGAAGCGCGCTGATCTGTAAGAGGCGATATACCCCTTACGGTTTCTACACAGCATCGTACCGGAACACAAATCTCTTTGTTTGGCGGTACGTTTTTGCTGGTAGGGTGGTAACTAGCCACGGCCGAAGCCTCCCATCAGTCCAGACTTAGACAAATTAGAAAATACAATTTCCTAAATTCGTCCTACCGGGGATCGAACCCGAGACCTCCGCTAGCAAAGCGAATACTCGCACCACTGCGCCAGCGAGGCCGTCAAAATGTATGTGTTCTTATATATGGAACAAAAAGTTGGGTATGGCAGAAGAAGCATAAAAGTAAATGAGTGGTAGAGATAAGAGCGTTGAGAAGTATGAGCAGGTTGGAACTGACTGACAAAGTTGGAAATGGTGTGATTATAGAACGTTGTGGTATAAAAGAAGATGTAGTGACTAAAGTTGAGAAAGCTACGCTTAGATGGTTTGGGCATGTAGAGAGTGGCCGAAAAGAGACTGCCAAAAGGGGAAGATCAAATCCAGAACTTTTTAAATAAGGACAGGTCAAGAGTACTCTCTACCGACGAACTTGTATTAAACGTTTAATACCAATTATAGAACAGAAGATGTTATGCAACGATTGTGACAAGTGGGAGACGTGGTCTCTGCCTATCCCTATGGAAATGAGGCGTGATGCTATGTATGTATATATGTATCTAATTGTATTTTTAAATACATTACTTTGCTTTTCATTGAAGAAAAACGTTATAAAGAAACCTGCATATATCGGAAGGAATTATAATATATGTGTTGTCCACTAACCCACATTAAAGCAGCGTGGTGGTCTTAACCGATAAAATACCTTCACTACAATAATTGAAGGGGTTAAACCCAGCTGGAGCATGCGCTGTTATTTACCTTATTCTTATCATCGTTGTATAGGCAATCTATTATTAAGACATTCGTTGGTAAGACATGCTTTGCTCTCGGATTCCACATCCGGGCGACGATTTTAGCGTTATGTTTTAATAGAATTAAAATAAACAATTAGATGCGTAACATTTTTTATTTTAAGTTACCAGCTTCGTTGTCGTCGCTTCAACCGATGGACGTCCACTGCTGGACATAAGTCTCACGTAATGACGTCCACAAGACCCAATCTTTCGCCGCCTGGCTCCAACGCCAACCGGCGACCCTCTTTATGACGTCGGTCTACCTTGTGAGGGGGCTCCCATACACTGCGCCGCCCGGTGCGGGGTCACCACTCCAGCATCTTCGGCCCCCAACGTCCATCGGTCCTTCGGACTATGTGCCCCACCCATTGCCACTTAAGGTTCTCGATTCGTAGGACTATGTTGGTTACTCTGGTTCTATTACGGATCTCTTCATTTCTGATTCGATCACGTAGAGAAACTCCGAGCATAGCCCTCTCCATCGCACGCTGAGTGACTCTCAGCTTTCGCATGAGGCCCATAGTCAGCGACCACGTCTCAGAACCGTAGGTCATCACTGGCAACATGCACTGTTCGAAGACTTTAGTCTTCAGGCACTGAGGGATATTGGACGAAAAAGTCTTCCTGACTGATGCTGACGGCTGACGTCCTTCTCGAAATTGGGCTTACCTAGCTGGACTATATGTCCCAGATATGTGTACTCGTCAATGCTTCCGCATGAGGCCCATTAGCAGCCTGCACGGGATTATTACCTGAGAATCAATTAAGAAGAAACTACACTTCTTACTACATAAATACATCTTGTCTGTCTAAAACTATATAATTTCTATGTCCAAATGTCCCGGCTTCGATTTCCGAATAAATAAGCTGTCTCTTTTAACCAATCTATTATCCTATAAATATCTTTTGATAAATTGTAACGCAAACAACATCAAATTAGCATATTTCGCAATGAAATGTTAATATTAGTATTGTATAACGTCCACTAAATATATTGTAATGAGTGATTATATAATAATACTAGCGATAATGTCACTCTTCTAAAAGCGTGAGGTGTTTTGTGTGACGTTTGTAAACTAACTCTACATTTCGTAATGGAAGTAGTAAAACATTATAATGATTGACATCTAACAAGTTATTTTGTGTGACTGTAGTATAACCCTGAGACGTGTCTTATGTACCTTTTTTTCGCTGGGAAATGTATTTACGCATTTACCTCGACCGATAAATCGGGACAGTGGGACTCGGCTAGAAGAAAGCTCGCAATACCTACTAAAACCCCGTGGAACCCTCTTCATCCGTGAGTAAGACTCCGACTCCAAATATAAGAATATGAAGACGTTTAAAAAAGAATACGCAATTATTTTTTACTTTTTAGAACATATTACATATTTGTAAGAGTTAGTTTGAAGGCGGTTCTTTTTTTTGTTAATTTATTTTTATATTTAGTGAATCTGAAATAAACTAACAAATTTATCTCAATATGTGTACACCTATAAAACGTATTTCTCTTATGAGACAGCATCGTTTAAATAAAACAAATTTACAAAGTTAAATATAAAATGATATCATCATACCCGGGATCGAACCCGCAACCTATTACTCGTACGTTACAGATTAGTTTTTTTGGCACTCCGCTATCGCCAGTCTTTTATATGGTAATCACAACAACAACATAAAAAAGCACAACACAAATACGTAAAAATCCTCCTCCCCTCCCCTCGGCTACCACCACTTTATACATAATGCCATTTATAAATATTGCAATGCAGCAACAAAAGTAAGCTCATTGCAATTTGATTAGGGAGAGTTAGATATTCTCCAAGAATCGCACCTTTACTGTAAGCCATTGAGGAGTTCCATTGATCAGCATATTTAACTGTGACAATCATTTGACCATACCCAAGTTACGGGAGGTGACTCAAGTAACCGGAGATTTTATAAAAGATTCTGCCGAGTATCGTTAATTTGCTCCTAAGAATTGAAGAGTTCCGTAGATGGATTCCATGAACAAAACCTAACCAAATTATCATCAAACAACCCTTGAAGTATATACTTTTCAATCGGGAGTGTGGCTCTCACAGATAACATAATACTCAATAAAACTCAGCGGATTCCTCAATAAGATCACTAGAGGATCCCCATTCGCATTCCACTCTAGGGACCCGGATGATACTGACTTTGAATACCTATCACTCAATAGGGTGAAGCATAAAGCGTATACGTGCCACTTCTGCTACCATGCCTCCTCTGACAGCGAGGGATAGCCTCAGCCGCTTGCTCCCATAGCCTCCTTCCCCAATTATGCTCTCCTGTTAAAGGTCTCATCTAACCAGCGAGAGCAAGATATGCCACTGGGGTTCCCACGCTGGACAATCCGCCAGGGTATGATGCGCCGTATCTACAGGAGCATCACACTCATGACAGGCGAAATATCCATGGCCAATTAGAACCTGCACCAAATGGTAGGAAAGAAATCCGTGCCTCCTGGTGTGCCAATTGTCTAGGTGAGGTCGGCTGGCCTCCATCTTGACTATAACCGCAGTTTGACGTATATATTGATGCTTCGGATATATATAATAAATGATAATAAGCTATTTAGTTTGTAACATAACAAATAACATTAACAAATGCATTAATAATTCTATACGTTTTTATAACAAACTCCCAGAACTTTCTAGAGATGTCGCTCAATTAATTCAAATCATTTGTTAAAAGAAGGCTAAATAAAAATTCGAACGCACCTTTCGTACCTATGAGTAAAATTTGAGATCATAAAGGAATACTGGGAAGATTAAAGAACTGGGCACGAAAGTGAGTTCATAGCTCTAATCTCTATCATCATTTTCGCACACTTCATTGCTAAAGGTCATGCCTGCTCTAATATGCCTTAGAGGCTGCATAGAGACTTCTATTTCTCACAATCCCCGGTTGGTTTTAGGCTGTTGAAAGCTCAAGTCTCATTATACTCATTATTTGGTCGGATCAACGGATAGTTGGAAGGCGAACGTTCATACACCAAATCCAGGACATTCTAAATAAGAACCAGGTCAAGATAACTCTAAATCGACGAACTTGTATGAAATGCTTAATGAATTGAATGGAAGAAGCAAAGGAGATATGCAAGGATCATGTGGAAGTGGAATGATGTGGTCTCTGCCTATCCCTATGGGCATGAGGCATGATACTATGTATGTATATAACGGGTAGCTGAACGAACCCTTAGTCGTTGTGAAAGTTGTATTTCTAAATCAAAATAAATAAAAATAATATTGTAAACTCAATGGCAAAAAAGGAAACCCCACTGACCACGGTTTCCGTTCATCTCAGAGCCGAACACAAAATAACCAGCGATTTTAAATCAGCTACTTTATCACTGAGTACTAGATTACTATAGAAATCTTTAGGAATTCCTATTAAAACCAACCGAAAGTGTAAAAAAATTTGCCATAAACGGTCTTTCATTGCATACGCTGTGAAGAGTATTAATGATAGGACAAAAAAATTTTCGACAATATTATAGAATATATCAATATCTACAAAAAACTTCAAGAGACCATATGTCTAACTATTGAAGTTACGTCACTATAACTGCTTTTTTACATTTAACAAATAAATAGAAATGCCGATCAAAATCAGACCGTGTTATCCATACCATTTATACATTTTTATCCAAATAAACAATTTAATATTCAAGGCTGTCTCAATACCTGATGATTACTTTTTGAATTATTCAAATTGGATATTCTATTCAAAAGATATCACGAAATGAAAATAAAAATAATTGCCGGTGGCGGCCGCCACGCAGCGCATCGAGTAACTAACTCGACGAGAGAGAAGCAGTGCGGGAGAAGGGGGTGCACCTGATGCACTTATGAACTAGGTTACCTTACGCAGTGGACGCAAGCGACATTGAATATTTTGAGTTTTTTAACACATTATGCTTAACTTAAAAAGTTCTTTTCAAAGCAACTTAGTTTTAGTATTAGGAATTACACTTTTTCATAATATTTGTCAATTCATGGTCGTTTTAATTATCATGCTTATAACTTAAATATCTGTGCCTATTTATGTCTACCTGTGCGAAGCCGGGACGGGCTGCTAGTAACGTATAAAAAGAAAACTCACATTGATATTTCTGATAAATAAGTGACCGGAATTGAATTAGAATACAGTTACCTATATATGTTTTAGAAGGTCTCATTTATTTGTATATCTCTCATAATATTATTCCGATTGCAAGGAATCTTCATACAGGTGTTTAATGCTCATTTATTCGATTATTACTTATTATTATCCTCGCAGAAAAGTCATGGGCCACAGCATTTATAATTTATATCTATTTACCGTTTGACTAAACAGCCTTTCAATATAAATGTTTTAATAAATCCATTATATATATACAATATATTATCACACATTGTTAGTACAACAAAAACAATTATCCGTAAAGAGTCACGGCATGCAACAATAATAACACGACTTTGTCACTATAAAATAGTTCTAAAGTAGCGGAAACAATTACTCAAGTCTCGACAGTCTTCAGTGCATAACCTTACACTATGAGAGCAATTTGCGTTAGTCTAATATTTCTTCTGTTTGTTTACAGAATCAAGGGAGAGTACAAGGGCGTCTACTATCCTCTTTACCATTTGGCACCACCTCTAGGACAATGGATGAACGACCCCAATGGATTCTCTTACTTCAAAGGGGAATATCACCTGTTTTATCAAAACAATCCCGAATCTACTACTCTTCCTGGGATCGCACACTGGGGACATGCAAAAAGTCCGGATTTAGTCCACTGGAAACATCTACCAATCGCAATGTATCCCGATCAGCCTTACGACCATAGCGGAGTTTTCTCAGGTAGCACCCTTGTTGAAGACAACACAATGTACATCTACTACACAGGTCATGATAAAAATACTGAAACACCACCTTATACGGAAACTCAAAACCTCGCTATATGCAAAGACGGAGTTAATGTTGTTAAATATAAAAATAATCCAGTGATAGATGGTACAAAGAACCAACCTGATGTGAGAGATCCGAAAGTGTGGAAACACGGTAACACTTATTATATGGTATTGGGTAACTCATTTAACGACGGAAAACTTGGACGTATCCTTTTATACACGTCAAAAAATAAATTAAACTGGACACAAGCATCCATTCTTGGTGAATCAGACGGAAAGCTCGGATATATGTGGGAATGCCCTGATTTATTTGAACTAAATGGTCGTTTTGTCCTTCTATTTTCTCCACAAGGAGTCAAGCCAGAGGGAGATAAATACAACAGTCTTTATCAGACAGGCTATTTTGTGGGTAAATTTGATTATAGGACAAATATTTTCACACCGATACAAGATTTCGTGGAGTTGGATCACGGACACGATTTTTATGCTACACAGACCGTCCTGGACCATAAAGGAAGACGAATAGTTGTTGGATGGTTTGATATGTGGGATCAAAACTATCCAGAAGGTGCTGATGGCTTTTCCGGCCAGATGACATTGCCAAGAATACTATCACTTTCCAAAGACTTGAAATTAATACAAAAACCAGTACCTGAGATTAGATCGGCAAGGAGCAGAATCGTTCGCAGTGGACCTGCATGGGGTGGTACTAAAGTGCCTATAAATAAAGCTGCTGAGATCAATGTTAGAGCATCTCCTTTGGAAGATTTAGAGTTATATATTGAATCGACAACCGTGTCGGTGAAAATATTATACGAAAGCGATACCCATCGCATTTCTTTAACTCGTGGTGAATCAGATCTTCGTCGTACAGAGTGGAAACCATTTGGGGCACTAGTTCTTAATATTTACATCGACTCAAGCTCCATTGAAGTTTTCTGCGGAAGTGGAGAGGTTACGTTTTCAAGTAGATACTTCCCCGATGGGGATGTGAATGTACGTCTAGGTGATGAAAGTGACGTATTTCAATTGCGCGTTATAAATTTAAAGCAAACCACACTCTCATATTAAACTAGTATCATAATGTAAATTTAAATTGATGTGTTATTATAATTTGAAATTGAGTGGTAACTTTAAGTAATTTATTTCATTCCAAAAATATATTTCAAATCTAAATGTTGTTTTTGTTCTCTGCAACTTCTATCCCGTATTTCTTTAGCTTATTTATTTGTGCCTTATGTTTAATAAGTTATGGGGTTCGAACCTATAGTATTGGTATGCTAAAATCTTTAATATTTTCTATTTTTGTGAACTACCTTCCTGATAATAAAGTGAATGGACATCAAACCAATACTTTTGCTGGCGATGAAACCTTATTTGTACTGAAACATTCTTCATACATTACTTCCAACTTAATGTTATTGATGTCCATGCATATATTTAATGCAATTTCAGGTATTACTGGTACAGGTAACAGGCCTTTACTGTAGGAAAACCTTCCAGCAGTAGCGTAATGTGAAACACATTTACATTCCGCTTCATTGTTATGCAGGGAGAGGTTATTATTTAGGAGTTACCTTCTTGGACTATACTTCAACCATTATCAAATGTGTTGGTAATTAAGCTTTGAGCTGTCTATAACAAAAACATGTACAATGGGCAGTGTTCAGTCATCGGAAAACAGGATATAGTAAAGCACAGTGTCCAATAGAATTATCTAATTTAAAATTTAACTTATACTAGAGATCCTCACGTTGTCACCTGTTTTGTTCTTGATCATGATGAGGAGCGGGTTATTGTATAGTTTTAACATGTAGCATCACCATGTATTTTATTTATTCAGAAGCAAATTTAAGCAATAATTAGGTAATTTTATTGCTTTATGAAGACACCTTTTTGTGTCTCAATATAGTAGTAGTAGTAGCAGAAGAAGGTAGTTATACATCACCATGTAGACTTTCTGTTGAGTGAGTTCTGAGGATTATTGCCTTTCTAATATGCGTGGTTTAGGGCACATCGATTGGATGATTTCAAAGTCTATACTTTAGAGTAAGTACAAATAATTTTTGTATTTTATACGTATACAGATTACGGTAGCGTCAAAAATGAAACAAAACTACCCTCAAAAATAGAAGTTACGAGGAAATAAAGATTAGGAGAATATGATAGCTATTTATATAAAAAGGGCATATCGACAACGTATAAAAAGTCGACTTGCATGTTGGATGTTTTCGTAATTCTGACCATGTATCACCCCGCTTAGCAAATCAGGTCCTCGTTTAATATAGCTAATTAACATGAAGTATGAACAAAATATAACAAAAATAAACCTGATAATGACCACAAGTGATCCCATGGTGATATGGGTAAATTCGTTACTAAACCGATCGAATTGTCAATCTAAAAGACCGAATCCACCAGAAGACGTACAATCGGTCCAGCCGTTTAGGGGGAGTTCAGTAACCTACACACATACATAAGAATTATATATATAATGATATAAAATTTTACGTCAAAATATGCCTTTAACCTACCTGAGACGCAAACGCAATCAAAGACCGTAACGCTGTGATTGTCTTCTAAGCATAACGTATCAAGGTAATCGGTCATCATAAAAACATCAACGTAATGGCTTTGCATAAAAAAATACTCGTTTATCCATCTTCTACAACCTGTTTCCCATAGTGTCACACGAGTAGTTCCGAGTCCGTGGAAATATGGTGAATCAATGAACTGCAAAAGAAATCACTACTAAATTTCAAGTCAATTGATCGATCAAATTCAAAAACTCCTTATTCTTGGCCTTTATAGTACTTTTGAAACGTGAAATATGAGTTTTCTCACCCATTAGCTCCAATGTACTGATGACTTTGTTAAAGAAAGAATCTATAGTTTTGAAAACTACGGGACATTTTTTCATCCATAATTCCTCAGTGCCTGAAGACTAAGGTCTTGAACAGTACGTATTGCCAGCGATTACATATGGTTCCGAGACATGGCCGCTGACTATGGGGCTCGTAAGAAGACTCAGAGTCACTCAGCGGGCAATGGGGAGGGCTATGCTCGGGGTTTCTCCACGTAATCAAATCAGAAATGGGGAGATCCGTTGAAGAACTAAAGTCACCGACGTAGCCCACCGAATTGCAAAGCTGAAGTGGCAATGGGCAGGGCACGTTGTTCGCAGAACCGATGGACGTTGGGGCCCGAAGGTGCTAGAGTGGCGGCCTCGCACCGGAATACGCAGCGTCGGCAGACTTCCTACCAGGTGGACCGATGATACCAGGCGGGTCGCTGGCAGCCGCTGGATACAAGCGGCGCAAGATCGGGCCCATTGGAATTCATTAAGAGAGACCTTTGTCCAGCAATGGACTTCCATTGGTTGAGACAACGACGTGTTTCGAAAATTCGCGAAGGAACCCTCGTAACATTAGATTTTAAGCCGTTCTTGAGTACCATCATCAGACGTTTATTAGAATCAGAGTGTGGAAAAAAATATAATTTGATGATTTAAAAGTGCTGTAATATGCCTACTTGAATAAAGATATTTTTGATTTTGATTCCTTGGCGTTCTGTCCGGTGAAGAGCCACCAACAAACTCAGTTGGGTATCATGTTTTTTATACCATCAATATATATATATATATATATATATATATATTTAATGAACGCAATGGAATAGCCAAAGTTTTAATCCACACAGCATGATTAATTATGAATACAACTTTTAAATTGACGACCTTTTATGTACAAATTAATTTGCCCGTATTAACATTAAAAGTTCTCGTTGATTGATCATACTGATTCATTTCGTTAATGAAACATCGATTTTTTTTTAAAGAAGACACTGAATAACGCGTTTTACTCTAAAATGTATACATTGTGTCAGTTACAATGCCACAGAGAGATGGCAAATCGTCGAACATAGTGAGAAGAGGCTACGTGGCGACGCCTTACCACGGCATGCGTCGGTTTCACATGCCGCGATGTTTTACGTCAGTATGTTTTAAAATGTTTAGAGACGGATTAGAGTTTGTAAATGAAAATTTTCCTCGTTTTTTTGAATGCTAATAAATATATGAGACGACATGATCATCATCAATATAGACACTGTGTAACTTACACGAGTGTGTGCTTGCTGGAGGAATTTAAACATTAATACAGCAAAAGCCAGTTCCGTTCCTCCCAGACCTATCACCACTAGCCACACCACGCCATCCTTAATTACTATTACTCTGGGATTCCCCAACACTTACTGAGTATTTGTGGGTGGCGGTTGGGATTCTAATATTACGATGATCTGTAAATGGGTTAATATTTTAAATTACCTCACATAATGTAAATAGGTCTAAAAATTACAACCACTTAATTGCAAATATTCTCAGTTAATTAACCACAATGCGGGATTTCTAACAGTTATGACATAGAGCAACTTATTAAATCGTTTAGATATACATGAGACTGTGGCAGATGATACGGGGCATCATTACGTATTTTAAAACAATGGCCTTCGCCTCGTCTCACTGTCTCTCTGTACGCGTTATACAACGAAACTAGTAAGCTTAGTAGTTTTGGCGTAAAAGTGCGTAAGCCATACTGCGTTATTTTCGCATTTAAAACGAAACGCATTTTAATAATAATAGTTTTTATTCAAGGCAACATTTGGCCTAAATTGTTAGTATACAAATAACTTAGTATGTTAGTGACAAATAGAATATAATAATACAGAAAAGAAGAGAAACGAAATTGAATACCATTAAATTAAATCAAATCAAATAAAAAAAACATGTCTATCAATTAAAATTACAAATGTGAAAATGCTATAAATATAAAGACGTCTTATAGTTGAGACTTGTCCCTAGGCATAATTTTCTGTTGCTCGTCAGATGAACAGACAGCCAATATGTGAATATAGGGCTAGGCATCTCCACACAAATCGTTTAAAGTATTATGCGCTGTTATGCGATGCCCTCGTTCTCTCCCAAAAAGAGGCAATGCGTGCCCTTATAACAGCATAGAAATTGGGCACTCCCGATTCAGCAAACATGCCAGACGCGCTGCAATATCTGGGCAAACCCATCAAGATGCGAAAAGCGTCATTATACTGCACACGCATTGCCGTATTGAGAGAGTTGTTTACGTCATTACAATCGTTTTTATGTCTATCAACCTTTAATAATAGCGAAGTATCATCGGGATTCAAAACAATGTCATGATCGTCCTTAACAGAGTAAGGAAGGTTGTTACTGTAAATGGGAAACTAGTAAGGTCCCAATATGGAACCCTGTGGGACACCTAATTTTACAACTTGCTCGGCAAAACCCTTCCATTAACACAGACTTTTTGTGCCCTACTAGTTAAATAGGAACTCGGTCTAACACTGCATCTTTGATGTCATACTGATGTAATTTCCCGATCAGGGTTTCATATTGAACATAATCGAAAGCCTTAGTTGAATCACAGAAAACGTCAAACGCGTAACATGATTCCTCCCAAGTACATTGTAACTTCGGGCCCCAACGTCCATCGGTCCATCGGACTCTGTGCCCCGCCCATTGCCACTTCAGGTTCGCGATTCGTAGGACTATGTCGGTGACTTTGGTTCTCCTAAGAATTTATGATTTGATGACGTGGAGAAACTCTAAGCATAGCCATCTCCATTGCACGCTGAGTGACTCTGAGCTTTCGTATGAGGCCCATAGTCAGCGACCACGTTTCCGAGCCGTATATCATCACTGGCAACACGCACTAGACCCCCACAAGGTGGACCGATGTCATTAAAAGGGTTGCCGGTAGCCGCTGGAGCCAAGCGGCGCAAGATTGAGCCTCGTGAGCATCATTTCCTGAGACCTATGTCCAGCTGTGGACGTCCGTCGGTTGAAGCGATGACAACGACATTGTACACCAGCATAGATTGTTGAATAACTTCGCGTTAATCCAAATTGCTTACTGTGCAATAGATTATATGTTTTAAAGCATTTTAGCAAATTTAAAATTTAGTTATACAGGTGTTAGGAGACGAAAACGAAGACTGATGATAAGACTAATGACTTCTGATGATGGGACGGGAAAAAGTCATATTTTTAAAACGTTTTATTAGCAGCATTTACATTTATAGCTCAATTTAGACGTTTCCTTTACACGCACATCAGCGCCGGTCGGAAACTTCCTGTTACATTCCTTCCTGTTGATTTATTCAATATAAAATCAAGGATTTTCTTTTGCAGTAAGGAAAATTGTGCAACTAGAGAGTTATCAAAAAGTTTAACGTTCACAGTGTCAATACTTCGTTGGAATTATATCATAACATTATTTCTTTAAATTACCATTTAAAAATTCGTTATATCTTTTGAATAAAATGTCCGATTTAAAAAATGTAAAAAGATTAAATTTTAAATTATACAGGTATTAAACGGTTTTTCGTTAAAGATTAATACAGAGAAATGAGTAATATGGTTTGGTAATTGTAGGCACTTTTATAAACTTTGAAAAGGTAAAGAACTAGTTATAGTGGCATAACTACAGTAGTTGGACGTCGTCGGACGTCGGATAAGGTGTCGTGGACTTTTTTTTAGATATGAAAACTTCAATAATATTTTAGAACATTTTTTTCTATCTTCAATAGTTTTCGCAGCGCACGCGATAACATATTTTTAGTTTCACACTGTTTGCGACATCTGATACTAAGCATTGGTACATCGGAAGCGGAGGTACTAATGCGCTAGTATCGGGAAACAGAGCATCTGCGTACGATAGAGGGCGCCCCCTGCGCCGATTCAAAAAAGCATGGAGCAAAAACAGTTGTCTTTATACTAGCTGTCAACGAGGCGTTGCATCAGGGCGATAACACCCGCCTCGTGGGGTTTTTTTTTGGGTCAAACGTGCAGCTTTCCACGCGGTTTATTGGTGTGATTGTAATTGATGAAGACAGTCTTAGTTTTGAACATTTCTGTGCCTGGTGGTGCACAGGACTGCCTTGGAGTGGATACCGAGACCGGCGTCGCCGACAGCAACTCTTCGCGATGCACGTCACGTAAGACATATTTCACGCACCACACAAATTCATAATCACACTCCTCCGTGAACATTCACCTGCCACAGGGTTGTCGCCGCCCGAGAAGAACGGGATTCGAGGTAGGTGTCGATTCACATCTGTTCGACCCCCTAAGAGGAATTTCTCCACTATATTTCTCCTCCCGCCGTCTCAGAGACCGATTCGACCTGGACTTCTTATGGGCCCGAGTCCAGGGGTCGAGTTAAATTAACAAAGTCACGACTGGCGCGAACACACCTTCGGACACATTAGAGATCCCAATTTTTTTTACAAATTAATACAGCCTATGTCGCCCAGTGAAAATGCAGTTATTTAACGGTGAAAAGATTTTTGAAATCGGTAGAAGTACCTACCCCCCTCGGTTGGGCAGCGTTCGGGGAACTACGCCAGATATTTTCGTCCGATATCCCTCAGTGCCTGAAGATGAAGCTCTTCGAACAGTCCGTGTTGCCAGTGATGACCTACGGCTCCAAAACGTGGTCGCTGACTATGGGCCTCATTCGAAAGCTCAGAGTCACATAGCGTGCGATGGAGAGGGCTATGATCGGAGATTCTCTACGCGATCAAATCAGAAATTAGGAGATCCGTAGCAGAACCAAAGTCACCGACATAGCTTTACGAATCGCGAACCTGAAGTGGCAATGGGCGGGGCACATAGTCCGACGGATCGATGGATGTTGAGGCCCGAAGGTGCTGGAGTGGCGACCCCGCACCGGGCGGCGCATTGTAGGGAGACCCCCCACAAGGTGGACCGACGATATAAAGAGGGTCGCCGGTAGCTGCTGGAGCCAGGCGGCGCAAGACCGGGCCTTGTGGACATCATTATTACGTGAGACTTATGTCCAGCAGTCGACGTCGGTTGAAGCGACGACGATGGCGACGACCTACCCTTATTTCTCAATCCCGCGAGATAAATGGTTTGTTTTTTATTAGTTAAAATTAGTTATCAGTCAGTTTCAGTTCTATCTGAAAGGGTCTTAAAATCAAACAGGAAAATCATTGAACCAGTTTACGCTGTGTGTTCAAAAAGTATCGCGAATTTTGTGTTTTTTCAAAAATTATTTATTTATTCATGAATATCTATTTTGTCCCCTTCAAAGTAATCCCCATGAGATATTATACACTTGTGCCAACGGTTTTTCCAATCTTCGAAGCACTTCAAAAAATCATTTTTTTTTTTATCTTGTTCAGCTCCTCCTTCGATGCCGTCTTTATCTCGTCAAGAGAAGAGTAACGTCGTCCTTTCATGGGCCTCTTCAGTTTAGGGAACAAGAAAAAGTCACAGGGGGCCAGATCTGGGGAATACGGTGGCTGCGGCATCATTAGTGTGTTGTTTTTGGCCAAAAAGTCGCGCACAAGCAACGATGTGTGAGCAGGGGCGTTATCGTGGTGCAAAAGCCAATTTTTGTTCTTCCACAAATCCGGGCGTTTCTGGCGGATTGCTTCGCGCAAATTGCGCATAACTTGCAGGTAATATTCCTTATTGACCGTTCTTCCCTGTGGCAAGAACTCATGACGCACCGCGCCAAGTTTGATCGAATGTGAAAGTTTTGCTGACAGTTTTCTTTGATTGCAGGGGCGCGCTTTTTTCGGTCTTGGTTCGTGCGGCAGCAACG
>JACTOM010000026.1:3223767-3289571 GCA_015832385.1 Elymnias hypermnestra
TCATGATGCACCACGCCCCTGCAATCAAAGAAAACTGTCAGCAAAACTTTCACATTCGATCGAACTTGGCGCGCTTTTTTCGGTCTTGGTTCGTGCGGCAGCTTCCATTGAGATGATTGAGCTTTGGTTTCCACGTCATAACCATAAACCCACGATTCGTCACCAGTTATGACCCTCTGGAGCAAATTTGGGTCGTCGCGGACAGAGTTTAACATCTCATTAGCAATGTTCATGCGATGCTGTTTTTGGTCACAATTGAGCAATTTTGGTACGAATTTCGCGGCGACCCGTCTCATGCCCAAATCATTGATAAAAATCGAATGGCACGAGCCAATCGATATGTTTAGGTCCTCAGCAACTTCTCTAACGGTGATTCGACGATTGGCCAATACCATTTTCTCCACTTCATTAATTTTTTCGTCTGTTGTTGAAGTGCTCGGGCGTCCGGCACGCTCTTCGTCGTTCACATCTTCTCGGCCTTCTGAGAACATTTTGTACCACCGATAAACGTTGCTTCGGTCCAAGGTAGCTTCTCCGTATGCCACAGTCAACATTCGGAATGCATCCGCGCACTTAATTTCGTTTTTCACACAAAATTTGATACAGGTTCTTTGATCCATTTTTTTGAATAGGTAAAAATCGAAGACGATCCAAAACACGTGCAAGCAAAGCAGCTGTCAACAATTAAATGAACATTCAAAATGGCCGAGCTTGTCGGCATAAGTGAGAGACATGAGTACCAACATAACGTCACAAAAAATTCGAAATTCGAATATACGTAACCCGCGAAAATTCAAAATTCACGATAATTTTTGAACACACCTCGTATAAAATCAAACAGGAAAATCATTGAACCAGTTTATTCTTTATAGTTAAATTTAATATCTCATCACTATATCACCTTGTACTAGACTTTGAAAGTAAATAATGGTATTAGTACAATAGGCTTACAATTGATGCACTTAGCAATTATTACTAGTTGGCTTAGATTGTAATTGTTTTAAAAAAGCAGTATAAATAATTAGAAAATGTACGGTAGTTATAAGATTAAGCATGCGATGTTTACTTTTAAGTAAACTGCTACATTTATTTAGAAACTAAGTTCTAGTATATCCTTTTTCCCTTTTAGAATCTAAGCAACTTAATGGTAAATCTTTAATAAATAAATTATAAACAAACATTTCACTTATATTTATACAGAGACATAACGTATTACTACAATTTTGCTCTTAATATTTTTAAAGGCGTTGTCACATTACAGTTCTCAAAAATAGTTCGGTGTATTATTTGTACTTTATATATTCGGCAATCTGCTTTGCCTTGAAACGTAAACAGATAAGATATCCTACATCTAACATCATGAATAATTAATTAATCTGCAACCAAGTATTCAATTAGCATTTATTACAGTGTGATGCTACTTCTACTCTTATAATTTATCACTGCTTGGAGATTTATGAAAAAGCAGCCCCTTTTCTATCCTATTTAAGTCGATTCGAATGTTTGTCTAAGCAGTCAGACAAAACAAAAAACAAAGAGACTTAGCTGTGTTATGGCCAACAATATAATCATCAAAATACATCTTCATAAAGGCTTAAAGGCGCATCTTTGGATGTGGCGTTACAATCTTGGGTTTTGTCTGCCATAATGTGGGTAGTCGGAGATCAACGTCGAGTATTTCAATAAAATTTTCCACGATACAATTAGTTCCTTCTTTATTAATTTCACTATAACAAATCAACACTTACAATTTTAGATAATTGACAAAGTATTACTAGATTTAATACATTCCACCAGGACACGCGACCGCGTGCGCTCTTTATGACATCCGAACCAATAATGACCGCCACCCCAGCGCTCGGTGTTCTGTCAGCTGTCAACCTCAAAAAAGTCAAGTCCGATTCAATTGTAAGCCGATTAACAATCTGTGCGCCGTCAAGTATTTTTTATTCATAACAAACACATATTTTAGAACTGCCTCATTGGTCTAGTGGTTAGCATGTTCGACTACAGACATGAGGTCCTGGGTTCGAGTCCCGGGTCGGGCCAGTTCGAAATCGATATTGAGTTTTCTATTAAGATTTTCTCAATATTTGCCCGAAGTTGGGAAGTTGGCGGTGTGATTCACCCCCGTGCCTCGGAGAGCACGTTAAGCCGTCGGTCCTGCGCCTGATCTCTCTCTCCGGTCGTGTCGGATTGCCGTCATGTCGGACTATGAGAGTGAAGGAATAGAGAGTGCACTTGTGTACTATGCCTGCCAATCCGCAGTGGAGCAGCGTGGTGGGTCTATGCTCTAAAAACCCTCTCTCATATGAGCGAGGAGGCCTGTGCCCAGCAGTGGGACGTTAATGGGCTGCTACTTACTTACTTTTTTTTACTTATATCATAAATATAAATAATTACATATAATGATATAAACATATAGATACGTATAGTAAACATACGTAGATATCTTTACACAGTAGCTTATTTATACTTTATTTAAAGGAATTTGATTTTTCAAACAGAGACCGCTAGTTTGTTTATACATATTTATAGATTAGCATGACATGAAATATGCGTTTTAAATTGTTTTAAGTAATCATAACTATTTGTTTATCGTAGCTAATCGGCTAGATTATAACTAGTTGTCTACTTATTTTTACAAAACTTTCAAGGAAAATTGGATACTGAACTTTATAGATCAAACTCGCTTAGAATTAATTACAATACCAAAACAGGTTTTTATTATTTTATATAGATTTTTATTATAAAAAGAGTCCGGAATTGAATTAAAATACAGGTACCTACTATACATGTTTTAGAAGTTCTCATTTATTTATGTATATTTGATAATTAATTATTATTAATTTCGGAAATAGTCATAAACCCCAGCAGTTATAATTTACAACTATTTACCGTTCGATTAATATTGTTTTACTATAAGTGCTTTAATAAATTCATTATGTACATCCAATATTATTATCACATATTGTTAGTACAACCAAAAGAATTATACGTAAAAAGTCACGGTATGCAACACGACTTCATCACTATAAAATAGTCCTAAAGTAGCAGAAACAGTTACTCAACTCTCGACAGTCTTCAGTGCATAACCTTACACTATGAGAGCAATTTGCGTTAGTCTAATATTTATTCTTTATATTTTCAGAATTAAGGGAGAGTACAAAGGCGTCTACTACCCTCTTTACCACTTGGCACCACCTTTAGGACAATTTATGAATGATCCCAATGGATTCTCTTATTTCAAAGGAGAATATCACCTGTTTTATCAAAGCAATCCCAAAGCTACTGTTCCTGCTTTTGCACACTGGGGGCATGCAAAAAGTCCGGATTTAGTCCACTGGACACATCTCCCAATCGCAATGTCTCCCGACCAGCCATACGACCACAGCGGAGTTTTCTCAGGCAGCATCATAGTCGAAGACAACATTATGTACACCTTCTATACAGGACACGATAAACAAGTTGAAACAGAACCATATACGGAAACTCAAAACCTTGCTATATCCAAAGACGGAGTTAATTTTGTTAAATACAAAAATAATCCAGTGATAGATGGTACAAAGAACCAACCTGATGTGAGAGATCCGAAAGTTTGGAAACACGGCAACACTTATTATATGGTATTGGGTAACTCATTCAACGACGGAAAACTTGGACGTATCCTTTTATACACGTCAATAAATAAATTGAACTGGACACAAGCGTCTATTCTTGGTGAATCAGATGGAAGGCTCGGATACATGTGGGAATGCCCTGATTTATTTGAACTAAATGGTCATTATGTCCTACTATTGTCTCCACAAGGAGTTAAACCAGAGGGAGATAAATACAACAGTCTTTTTCAAGCAGGCTATTTTGTAGGAAAATTCGATTATATGACCAATATTTTCACACCGATACAAGATTTCTTGGAATTGGACCACGGACACGATTTTTATGCTACACAGACCGTCCTGGACCATAAAGGAAGACGAATAGTTGTTGCATGGTTCGATATGTGGAATCAAAGCTATCCACAGGGCGCTGATGGATTTGCCGGACAGATAACATTACCGAGAATATTATCACTTTCCAAAGACTTAAAATTAATACAAGAACCAATACCTGAGATTAAGTCAGCAAGGAGTAAAACCATTCGTAGTGGACCAGCATGGGGTGGTACTAAAGTGCCTATAAATAAAGCTGCTGAGATTAATATTAGAGCATCTCCTTTAGAAGATTTAGAATTATATATTGAATCGAAAAATGTGTCGGTAAAAATATTATATGAAAGCGATACCCATCGCATTTCTTTAACTCGTGGTGAATCAGACCGTCGTCGTACAGAGTGGAAACCAATTGAGACACTAGTTCTTAACATTTATATCGATTCAAGCTCCATTGAAGTGTTCTGTGGAAGTGGCGAGGTGACTTTTTCAAGTAGATATTTCCCCGATGGAGATGTGAATGTACGTCTAGGTGATGAAAGTGACGTATTTCAATTGCGTATTATAAATTTAAAGCAAACCACACTCTCATCTTAAACTGGTATCATAACGCAAATTTTAATTGCTGTGTTATTCAATTGTGTAATTTGAAATTGATTTGTAACTTTAAATAATTTATTTCATTCGAAAAATATATTTGAGATCTTAATGTTGTTTTTGTACCTTGCAACTCTAATCCTATATTTCGATAGCTTATTTATTTTGTGGCTTATGTCTATTAAGGCTTCTTTTAAGGTATGGGGTTCGAACGTTTACTAGTGGTATGCTAAGATCTTCCATATTTTCTATTTTTGTGAAACACCTTCCTGATACTAAAGCGTATGGTCATCAATTGACATTGCTGGCGATGTATTCTTATTTATACTGGAACGTTATTCATACAATACTTCCAACTTAATTTTATTGATGTCCATGCATATATTTCATGCAAGGTCAGGTATTATTCATTTATCTATGGCTTTACTGTTGGCAAAATATTCCGCTATTATTTAGCAGTTAGCTTCTTGGACTATACTTCAACCATTATCATTTGCGTTGGTAGTTCACTTTTGAGCTGTCTATAACAAAAATAAGTATAATATTCAGTCATCAGTAAACAGGATATTGTAAAGCGCAGTGGCCAATAGACTTATCTATTTCAAAATTTAACTTGTACTATAGATCCTCACGTTGTCACCTGTTTATTTACTGATTGTATGGGGATGTTGGGGAATCCATAATTAGTGACCTTGAGCAAGGAAGGAAGGAGTTACTGTTCCAAATTTTACATCCTGAGTTATTGTGTCCGGTTTGAGTCACGCCATTTGGATGATTTCATAGCCTTTAGTTTAGAAATATTTAGCCTTTAGTGTATTATATGTTTTGTAAGATAAAAAGGACAGGGAGGGACTTTTATTCTGCCATTTCTGAACACAGACTTCTTCACTTATGGCATAACTTTGAAGTGTAGAACCACCATTAATTTAGTAGGTATATGTATTTCTTTTTGCAGACACCTTTTTGTGTCTCAATATAGTAGTAGTGACAGTAGAAGTAGGAATAATATGTCATCATTTAGAGTTTCTGTTGAGTGAGTAAATTAAGTAGACCAAGACTATCGCATTATTGCTTTTCTAATGTGTGTGGTATATGGCACATCGGTTGGATGGTTTCAAAGTCAATATTTTATAGTAAGTACAAACAATTTTTGTATTTTATATGTATACAGATTACGATAGCGTCAAAAATGATCCACTTCTTTTAGATGACTTTCGTTGCTTTTGTTGTTGTTATGCTTTGGAAGTCCTTCTTCAGAGAGGTGGTCGTTGTTATGTTCTTTCTTTCTCGGTTCTCCTCTTCTTTCAGGTCTGATGCTATTGACAGGCCTGTCAGTGCCATAACTTGATTACACCAGTAGGTAGGTGATCGAAATAGCACACGTCTATCCTCAAAAACAGAGGAGACAGCAAAACATGTCACTACAAATTGGTTGATCTTGAAAAGCAATTACATTTGAATTGTACAAATGAAACCGATTGAATTATCAATCTAAATCATTCTCGAATGCACTTCAAGAAACACAAAAACGATCCAGCCATTTAGGAGGAGGTAAGGAACCTACATACGTACATAAGAATTACATAATAAAATTAAAAAAAAAAATTACTTCAAACTATGCCTTATTCAAATACGCAAACGCAATCAAAGACCGTAACGCTGTGATTGTATTCTAAGCATAACGTATCAAGGCAATCAATCGGTCATCATAAAAAACAACAACGTAATGGCCTTGTATAAAAATACTCGTTTATCTCTCCTATATAGCCTGTTTCCCATAGTGTCATCGGTGTAGTTCTGAGTCCGTGGAAATATGGAGAATGAATGAAAAAGAAATCATTGCTAAATTTTAAATCAATCTATTGACCAAATTCAAAAACTCCTTACTTATGATCATTTTCTCTTTGTCCAAGCATATTTATAAAACCAACGGTTCTACAGAAAATAGACAGTGGCTTTTTTAACCATGAAAAAATTCTTTAAAAGGTCTCAGGATGGTTTTTTGAAAAAAAAAATGTTCTTATACTTAACATTAATTGAAAAATCGTTTAAAATTTCAGCATCTCTTTTAAAACCTTTGATTTTTTCTACTACTATATGATATTTTAAGGGAACACAAAATTTCGTAATGACCTCTCGTAATAATTAATATCTGACTGAACCATTGGATCATGTTCATTAAATATTACGATGATCAGTAAATATTTTAATGTATTAAATGACGTCACATTATATAAATAGGTCTTAAAAACTATTTGAATTGCAAATATTATCAATTAATTATTCACAATGTGTGATTTTTATAATTTATGACATAGAACAACTTTTTAAATCATTTAGATACATATGATATTGGGATACGGGGCATGCTTAAATGTTATAAAATAAAGTCCTTCATCTGACTGTACGCGATGTACAACAAAACTACTAAACTGAGTAGTTTTGGCGTAAATACTTTCGCATTTATACTAAAGTAAGGGTAATCACTATGCTTAATATATCAATGGTTTCCATTTGTTTTACATTTGGCAAAGCAAATTTAATACACTTGGTTTCTTTTCCGTTCAGTAATAAATTATTCCCTTCAAACGATTGTACCACTTTATTTAGAGCGTTCTTTACATCGTTATAATCTTTTCGATTAACTTTAAATAATAGTTGAGTATCATCGACCAACAAAACAATCTCATTGTCATCCTTAACAAGGTATGGGAGGTCGTTAATGTAAATGAGGAACAAGAAAGGTCCCAATATGGAACCCTGTGGGACACCCAGTTTTACAACTTGCTTGGCAAAACCTTTCCATTAACACAGATCCTTTGTGCCCTATTGGTTCAATAGGAACTCATAAGGTCTAATACTGCATTTTTGATGCCACAGCGGTGTCATTTCCCGATCAAGGTTTTACATTGAACACTGTTGAAAGCCTCAGTTAAATCACAGAAAACGCCAAGCTCCTTCCAGGTATCATAGATGCCGAATAGTAATTCTACATCGGCATCGGTTGTTGACTGACCTTTTTAAAGGTAAGATAAATTAATAATTTAACTATATATTTGTATATGCATACCTTTTTATACAATCTGTCATAGAAATAAAATGTTTATTTATTATTTCAAGGTCTCCCAATGATGTAACTTGTCTGAATATTGACACGTAAAAAAACCTGTCATATATGTATACTGTTAAAGAATGAATTGATTATATTTCAATAGTATCACACTTGATGGCATTGAGTCTAAGTCAAAATGAAACAGTTTTCCTTATCTGTCTTTTAATATATATCCAAGGAATATCTTTCGCAAAGTCATGATGATTTACTTTATATAAAATCAAGGATTTTATTTTTGCAATAAGGAAAATTGTGCAACTAGATCTTTAGATAGTTGTCAAAAGTTAAATGCACACGTTGTTAATACTTCGTTATATCTTTTGAATGGTATATCCGATTTTAATAATTTTAAAAGTCAACGGTCTTTTATTTAGCTTAAATATTAATACAGAGGAATGAATAATAGTTTGATTTTGGTAGGCACTTTTATTAACATTTAATATGTAAAAAAGTAGTTATAGTGTCATAACTACAGCAGTTGAAAATATGGTCTCATGGACTTTTTAGTAGATGTTAATACCCTTTCTAATATTGTACAACCTTTTTTTTCTGTCGTCAATATTTTTTGTTCTATTATCAATATTTTCCGCAGCGCACACGATGACAGATTTTTTATGATTATTTTTTTTACACCTTGGGTCACATTAATGCATTTTTCTTAGGGATTCCCATTTTTTTAAGAAAGTGATATATACTACCTCGCTAAGTGAAGTTGCCGCTTTCTAATGGTGCAAAAATTTTTGAAATTGGTCCCTTAGTTTTTGTATATATACGTTACGTTACAAAACGAAGTCTATTCACGATAAAATTAAAACTACTAAACGGAGTCTCAAGCGGTTTATTACCAACAGATAGCGATTTACGATAAAGGTCAAGGATTATAATTTGTCAAGGTTTTTTTGTAAATTAGTTGTAATATAGGAATTATCATAATCAAACACTCTCAAGAACAGTGACATAGTTCAAACTTGAAGTGAAAACTTTTATTTTATAGCATTATTGTCAATGATGAACGCGATACCAACTAAATGGGTGAGAGACATAATCTTTATACATTAAAAAAGTATCTAAGATAGACTCAATAACAATTGAACAAATTTTGGTCCTGAATGAAAGCTTTATGTATATAATTTGACTAGGTTTACTTTAATTGTATCGGAAAAATCAAGCCACTTGGGAGCTTTTATAGATAGAGTTGCCCAATCCGTTGAAGATATATGGAAACAATTTGTGGTCACACATTCCTTTGGTATATATCTACATAAAAGTTTGCGATGGCATATATCTGTCATATAAGAATAACTCGTAATGCTGTAAAAAATAAAGTTATAAGGCTGGATAAAGTCTGAAATCTTATCAATTTAAAATATTTTTTTATTTCACGACGTTAAAATAATATTTCACTTAATAACACATACATACATACATAGTATCATGCATCATTCCTATAGGGGTCGGCAAAGACCACGTCCTTCCACTTGCCATGATACTTGCATACCTACTTCGCTTCTTTCATTCTCATTAAACCTTTCATACAAGTTTGTCGGTTTAGAGTACTTTTGACCTGGCTCTTATTTAAATGTCCTGGATTTGGTCCAGGAACGTTCGCCTTGCTCTTCCCCTGCCAACTTTCGGATTCACTATTGACTCATTAATCCTTTTTGTCAGTCTCCTTTCATTCAGTCTAAGCATATCTTTCTCAGTTTCAGTCTTCTTTTATACCATAACGTTCTCTTATCACATTATATATTACTTTGTCACTCAGTTTCAATCCACTCATAATTCTCAACGCTCTCATCTCTACCGCATTTATATAACTTGTATGATTCTCCTGCCACACCCAACTTTCACTACCATACATAAGTGTTGGCACCAACACTCCTGCATGCACAGCCAGTCTGGCACTTTGATACACTATCTGACTAATTATTCATAAAGGCGTGCAGAGCACCATTTGCCATACTCCCTGCATTCACTCTCCTTTCAATATCACTTTTACACTGTTCCATCTTTTGTAAATTTAGATCCCAAGTATACAAATTCTTTCACCTCTTCCACCTGTACCCCACCTATCAAAATATTGTCATTCATCATAGATTCACCTTTTCAAAAAGCATAACTTTTGTTTTGTTTACATTCACAATCATTCCTTTCAGTTCCAAAGCTTCATTCATAATATTTACCATCTCCTGTAGCTCATTAGCAGATGGTGCAAGTAGATCATCAGAGAGTAAACTTTTGATGAGTAATTCATTCATTCTTAACCCATACATACTTTCTTTTAAATCTGTCAAACAGTTATTTATGTATAGGTTGAACAGCCATGGTGACGCAACACATCCCTGTCGAACACCTCTTTCGACAGGAAACCACTCCGTGTACGCCCCGTTTATTCTGACACAAGCATTAGAACCCTCATAGAGAGACTTCAATGCTTGTATCAGATTACCGCTCACCCCATACGTAGATAACGTTGACCATAGCTCCGTCCTCACCACTCGATATAATAATGATTAATAGAAATTAAAAACTTCAAGTAATCATACAATACATGAAATATGTAGGTACAATTTGCTATACCTATGAGAAGTAGAGTTATTTCACGCTTCCACGAAAAACTAATGAACCAATTATAATGATATTTGGTATACAGATAGTCTAGAGCATGAGAAAGGACATAGAGTACTTTTTAATGCGTTAAACAAAAGGTTGTAAAAGATGGAAGCATCGTCATTTTTAAAGCTGGAAGTTTATAAAATAACTATCTTACTAATATTATAAATGTTAATGTAACTATCTATCTATCACGCTCACGAGGAAACTATTAAACCAATTTCAATTAAATTTGGTACACTGATCGTCTAAATCCTGAAAAAGGAGAATGAGGTCTTTGCAGTTAAACACTGCAAATAGCTCGTTGAAGTATTTACACGTATGTTTCTTATTTGTGAAATAATCAACCTAAAATGCTACCCAAAAACACTATCCCATGCAGACGAAGTCGTGGACACAGCTAGTATTATAATCTGCACCAGTTTTCATACATCTTAGAAGTAATATAATATCAACACTAATTGTAGTACTATAAAGTATCTCACTACATAGACATAATAAACGTTATAATATGCAAAAAAAACGAGAAATCTCATAAAATTTTGGTTACAGTTCTTGTACAACCATTTCAAACTTGAGCATAATTTCAATTCTTGGATTTCCTACGTAAAACCTAATTTTATTATTTATAAAATATTCCCTAAACCCATTAGCAACTTCTAAATAGCAACAGTTTCTGAATGGCATTTGAAATATGTTTTAATGGATTCCCAAGTTCGCTATTAATATTTTCATTATATCGAGTAATTTATTGGACATTTTAAGTTACAAATACAAGAGAACGAAATTTGAGAAATTTAGGCATCATTTTGATTTTGTTTTTCAATTGCTACTTTTATTTCCCAGTCTTCATCTTGTTCACATTTTCAATCGCAAATAAAATATTTTTTTTATCTCTCATTCAAGTGAAATGAAGTTTTTTTTAATTCTTCATCTTATTCGTTCACTCTTGGCAGAATGGTCGTGGGCATGTGTTATGATCTGATGCACGCTTCGACGCCCTTTGACACTGGTTGCTTCTTTTCTAGTAATATGGCTAAAGAACCAAAGTATTCGAAGTTGGACAAGCTATGTGAGTCTCTGTTTAATCTTAATTTCCCTGAGTATGGAAGAATTCTGTCCAACTTATCCATAGAAGCCTCCAGCACATTGCCATACATTTTTCTCTGTTCCTCCAGTTTGAGGATCCATGTTTCAGCTGTATATAAAAATATTGGTAAGGCAAGACAAATGTTTGGTTTCCGTCGGGGTCGGTCTACTGTTGATGCCCTGGATACGCTAAAGGGTCTCACAGAAGAAGCAAAGTAGAGGGGAAGTAAACCTGAAGGTTTAGTTAGATATTGCTGCAAGCACTCTACTACCACAGAGTGCCTTCATATCTCAGGAGGCTATTGATAGCGTCCTTCCAAGATCGAGAGATTCTGTGGGAGAGTGGTGGTCGTCTTTTCCGGCACAAAGCAGATGGCGGTGTACTGCAGGGGTCAGTGTTGGGGACCGTATTGTGGAGTCTGGCATTTGCCTGGCTCCTGCAATGTCCGCTCCTCCCAGGTATGAGCATTTTGTTATATGCTGATGACACCCTAGTTACGGGACGCGGGGATGGTCTTGGTAGTAGACAGAATCCGCAGATTAGGCCTGGAAAAGTCCACCAGAGTATGCCTTACTCTTCTACGGAACTCGTAGAGGTCCTTCCAGTATTAACATTGACAGACGCGGTTGTCGAATTGAAGATCCAGATTTACTTGTGTCTAATAATTGACGATCTGTTGAATTTTCGGGCTCATTTCGCACAACTAACTCCACGCCTCATGAACGCAGCAACCGCGCTAAGACGGCTACTACCCAACGTGGAGGACCAGGATTGCCATGCAGAAGATTATATGCTTGAATAATTGCCAGCATGGCGCTGTATGGTGCACGGTGACGGAATGTCCTGCTTGGGTATTTCAGCGTCATCTACTGACGTCGCAGTTCGGAATGCCTGTCAACGAGCAGGCTTGGAATGCTGTTGCCACCTTCTGCGAATCTATCATTTCATTAAAACGGTGAAAAAAAAGGGGCGAATGCAGATGAAGCACTGTACCGTAGATGGAGGGGAACAGGAAACAGGAGAAGGAGGTTTATCCAACTCCTCCCCCTGTAGTGCACTTTGAGCTGACTTCATTCGGTGGGGCCTGAGTGGAATGCCACAACGAACCTCTAATCCTTCCATTCCCAAATGGTGAAGGCTCCGCTGGCTTTTAGTGGGTATTCTGGCGAATCCCGCACTCTCGTCTGTCTCCCATGCGGGGTGCGTAAATGCATTTCCCAGTGACAAAATAATAGTTGAACCTTCCCCACGAATCATTCTATCAGTTTATGAGCTTATTGTTTACAGACAGAGAGAGAGAGAGACGTAACGGAGGACTTTGTTTTACAATATGTAAGGATTTCTTTATCCAAAAGCTTCGCAGGCTGTGAAACAGTGAAACATTTTTCATTAAAACTGTTTAATGCGAACTTTCATTCGCTAAATAACGTTGCTCGTGTGACAAAAGAGACCGATGTGAGTTTTAATTACAAAAAGTATACTGAAATGTCCCAAGTTTTCTAATATTAACGAGGATTTTTTCGTATAAATTAGTTTTTACTATAATTAAACGTATCAAAAAAGTTTTAAAACCTATAGAAAGTTAATTTTATATTCTATAAACTTTTCAGACTGAAATCATTCAAAAGATTTTTGAGATTCGTAATTTTTATTAAGGTAAATTGCCTTAAAATTTCGGTATAAATTAAGAGTTCTGTTTTGTACTTTTACATGAGAACTAGGTTTTAATTGCTCCGCTATTGTTATAAGTATTAAGTAGTCATGAATAGTACACGAAGTTCCACCAGCGATTTTTATACTTCAATGTTGATTTTATTAAAAAAATACTACTGTCTAATAGCCAATTTCCAAATTTTGGTTTTGCGAGTGGGTCTTCTCTATATTACTATTACAATTCAACATTTCACTCCTTTTTAAAAGAAACAAATAGACACCTTACGTGTGTATATGTCTGTGTTTGTGCCAGTGTCCGTGTCAATCTCTCTCTATCTCTGGGTTATTTATTAATTTACTTATTGTCACCGCTGAAAACCAGCGTTGGGTTGGTCCCCAACAACAGCTCCTATTTTCGGCATCAAACTTTTCTGTAATAATTACCGTGTATGACACACATGTAGGGGGTGCTATGAATCTACGAAAGAGATTCCGCTGCCAACCCCGACGACTTGATCTGGCAACATACAACGCACGCACTTTGAGGACCGACGAAAAAGTCTTCGAGCTGGAAGAAGCGGTGATCAAGTTACACTGGGATATTGTGGGATTATCCGAAGTCCGTAGAGAGGGGGAGGACACGATAATTCTCAAATCCGGTAACTTGCTATACTACCGGGAGGGTGAACACCAATCCCAAGGTGGTGTCGGGTTCCTCGTCCACAAATCTCTCGTTAACAATATTGTCCAAGTAAACAGTGTGTCCAGTAGGGTAGCGTACCTTATACTCAGAATTACCAAACGGTATTCGTTGAAGGTCATACAGGTTTACGCACCCACATCCTCGCATCCCGATGATGATGTAGAGGTTATGTATGAGTATATATCAAGAGCCATACAAACCTCTAGGACACATTACAATGTTTTAATGGGAGATTTCAACGCAAAACTCGACGACCGAAGTGGGGCAATTTGGATACGGGCAACGGAACCAGAGAGGTCAAATGCTGGCCGATTTCATGGAAAGGGAGGGCCTCTACATGATGAACTCCTTTTTCAGGAAACGGCCACATCGAAAGTGGACTTGGCTTAGTCCCGATGGTTCCACGAGAAACGAGATTGACTTCATCAAGTCTACGAAGTGAAATGTATTCAATGATGTCTCTGTGATCAATAAAGTGAAAACTGGGAACGATCACTGAGTGGTAAGAGGCACATTGAATATTGACGTTGTTCGTGAACGGAGCAGACTGGTGAAGTCAACGCTCCGACCCACTCGCGCTCATATCCAAGACCCCGAGAACTTTCAACTGGAGCTGCAAAACCGCTTCGCTTGCCTCGAGAATTGCGAATCCGTGGACGAGCTAAACAATAGGCTAGTGGAAACTGTCCATACGGTTGGGATGAAATTCTGTAAGCCCCGTAGAAAGAAAACCAAGAGATTCTCAGACCGTACTCTTAATCTCATGGAACAGCGACATGCAATGAGCTTGCAGTCTGCAGCAGACGCGTCCGCATACCGGCAGATCAATAAACAGATTTCTAAATCGCAAAAGCGTGATCTGCGACACTTTAATGCCGAGCGTATACGACATGCCAGCGCATGCAACAAAGGCACTAAAGTGTTCGCAAAAGATCTGTCTATCGGTTTAACTGACGCGGCTTAGGACCAGTGACGGCGAACTGATTGCATCTAGACCTGAGATTCTGAAGAAGGTCGAGAGTTTCTATGGACAGTTACACACATCGACCTGCAGGCCTATTGATAGTTTGGCTAATGATCCTCGTGCCAAACTTACCCGACATTATACCGAATATATCTCGGACGTTAGCTTGTACGAGATTAGTATGGCCCTTAAACAGATGAAGAACAACAAGTCACCTGGTGATGACGGAATCACAGCGGAACTCCTGAAGGCGGGTGGAAAACCCATTCTAAAAGCCCTTTAGCAAATGTTCAATTCCGTCATCCTGGAAGGCACGGTGCCAAAGGCATGGCATAGGAGCGTGGTAGTTCTGTTCTTCAAGAAAGGTGACAACACCTTATTGAAGAACTATAGACCTATTGCGCTGCTAAGTCATGTCTATAAGCTGTTCTCGAGGGTCATTACGAATCGTCTCGCTCGCAAGTTTGACGACTTCCAGCCCCCCGAACAAGCCGGATTCCGAAAAGGCTTTAGTACCATAGACCACATTTTTACGCTGCGGCAGATTATACAGAAGACCGAGGAGTATAATCGGCCACTTTGCTTGGCGTTCGTGGACTATGAGAAAGCCTTCGATTCGGTGGAAACATGGGCCGTGTTGAGATCTTTGCAGAGATGCCGAATTGACCACCGGTACATACACGTGTTGAAGTGTTTGTACGAAAACGCCACTATGTCAGTCCGTATACAGGACCAAAGCACAGAGTCTATCCAACTGCAGCGTGGAGTGCGACAGGGAGATGTTATCTCCCCGAAGCTCTTTACTGCGGCGTTGGAGGACCTGTTTAAGCTTATGGAGTGGAACGGACTGGGCATCAACATCAACGGCGAGTACATCACTCATCTACGGTTTGCCGACGACGTGGTCATTATGGCAGAGACTCTGGAAGATCTCAATGCAATGCTCGATGACCTCAGCAGAGCTTCTCGACAGGTGGGCCTAAAAATGAACATGGATAAGACGAAAGTTATGTCCAATATCCATGTTCCGCTCCACCCAGTCATCGTTGAGAACTCTACACTCGAAATTGTTGACGAGTATACATACCTGGGACACATAGTCCAGCTAGGTAGGTCCAATTTCGAGAAAGAGGTCAACCGCCGAATCCAACTCGGTTGGGCAGCGTTCGGGAAGTTCCGGAAGACTTTTTCGTCCAATATCCCTCAGTGCCTGAAGACCAAAGTCTTCGAACAGTGCGTGTTGCCAGTGATGACCTACGGTTCTGAGACGTGGTCGCTGACTATGGGCCTCATGCGGAAGCTCAGAGTCACTCAGCGTGCGATGGAGAGGGCTATGCTCGGAGTTTCTCTACGCGATCAAATCAGAAATGAGGAGATCCGTAGCAGAACCAAAGTCACCGACATAGCTCTACGAATCGCGAACCTGAAGTGGCAATGGGCGGGGCACATAGTCCGACGAACCGATGGACGTTGGGGTCGGAAAGTGCTGGAATGGCGACCCCGCACTGGACGACGCAGTGTAGGAAGACCCCCCACAAGGTGGACCGACGATATAAGGAGGATCGCCGGTAGCCGCTGGAGCCAGGCGGCACAAGATCGGGTCTTGTGGGCATCATTTCGTGAGACCTATGTCCAGCAGTGGACGTCCATCGGTTGAAGCGACGATTACACATATAACATACACAGTGGTTTAAAACGTAGTTTGTGTTTAACTGTCCAGAGAAGTGTGGAAGAAGAAATTAAAAGATCTTTAATAAATAAAACAATAAGTGTCGTGACTTTTTTTACAACGTATGTGTCTGTATTTGTGCCTATTTACCTTTCCGTAGTCAGTTTCGGTGTCTCTCTCTCTCTCTCTGTCTGGTTGTGTCAATGTCTCTCCCTCCCTCTATGATTGTGTGCGCGCACATGTGCGTATGCATGTATCTGTTCCTGTGTCATTGGTCCGTGTCAATTCCTGCGTCTGCATGAGTTTGTCTCTCTCTGTGTGTGATTGTCTCTAGCTCTCTCTGAGCGTGCGATTATCTTGCGGTGTGTGTTTGTAATTGTGGCTCTTTCTGTGTGTGTGTGTCTCATACACACACACACACACACACACACACACACACACACACAAACACACACACAGATAAGTGAGATTATAGTTAGAGTCTCGGATCAACTAATAATTAACAAAACAATAAAAATCATTACTTTTTTACCGTTTCTTTTTCTCTCTGTGTATGTGTGTATGTGTATGTGCGTTTCTTTGATTATGGCCTTTTTCTGTGTAAGTGAGTTTATAGCTAGAGTGTCCTATCAACTAATAATTAATAAAACAATAAATATCATGACTTTTTTTTATTACAACAAAAATATCCTTTTCAGACTCACAAAATACACTTAATTTCTTTCTCGATTCATAATGTTACTGGCAAATATTATCGTATTATTACTAAAATATGATAACATAGTAAAAACAAATTAAACATGATCATTCCATTCTACAAATTGCTTTTGTTATTAATATAAAATTACTGGTTTACATAAAAAAAGATCTATTTAAAACATTCGTGTTAAATGTTTTTTGTGTACCCTCATAGTCATATCCAGTACTCTGATAAAATTAACGTTTTGTTTGAAAAACCATTTCATACAAAGCGTTTATTTTATTATTTTGATAAAATTTGAAGAGGGTTTGTTTGGGTTTAACTGAATATTGTAAAGCATCCTCTCGAGCCTATTCCTATATTCCTGACCCGTGGATTAAGACTTTATGCCTTTCACAGTGAAAATACAGGCTACTCATGCCTCAGGAATGGCTACCGATGACAGGGATATGCAGGTTTCCTCACACTGTTTTCCTTGATGAATTGGAAAGCTTGTAATTTTTTTTGTAAAGACAAACTTAGTAATACCTGCCACGAATTCGAATCTACGACTTACCCGAGCTAGAATCCACAAGGCTTCTTGGCTCTTATATATAAGTTATATATATATAAAAAACAGAACCACCTTGATAATAAATATAATTGCGTTTTTTTAGAGTTTTTCGCATTCTTATGTTTGGAGTCGGCGTCAGCCAAGGTAGGTGTGACCCGCGTGTCTATTTGACAGCTCCCGCTCCGCTCAAACAATTAACTCTATATGTAGATTAGCTTTAGCTGATCCTGCTGACCACCTTTCATATAATAATGTAGTAAGGTGGGGAAACGAGTACAGTAACCCATACAAATTGAATTGTGGGGTAAGACAGGGCGGGCTGACGTCACCAGGGCTGTTCAATCTGTACGTCAACCAGTTGATAGAGGGGCTTAGTGGAGCCGGCGTCGGGTGTTCTATAGATGGCATAACCATAAATAATATAAGTTATGCGGACGACATGGTTCTACTGAGCCCATCAATAGGCGGTCTCAGAAAGCTGCTACAGATTTGTGAGAAGTATGCGGAGGAAAATGGACTCAGTTACAACGCAAAAAAAAGCGAGTTTCTATTGTTCAGAGGAAAGAACAAACTATCCACATTTAAGCCGCAAGTAAAACTATGTGGGACTCCTCTGAAACAAGTAACTGAGTTTAGGTACCTAGGGCATATCGTTACGGACAGACTCGATGACGACAGTGACCTGGAGCGCGAGCGGAGGGCGCTGACGGTCCGTGGCAACATGCTGGCTCGCAGATTTGCACGTTGTAGCACACAGGTAAAATTAACATTGTTTAGAGCCTACTGCCAATCTTTCTACACGTGCAGTCTATGGACGGACTATACGCAGCGGACTTACGGTGCCCTGCGTGTTCAATATAACAATGTCCTGAGGGCAGTGTTGAAGAAACCACGTTGGTGCAGCGCGTCAGCAATGTTTGCGGATGCGCATCTAGACGACTTTTACGCCATTATGCGCAAGCGGGCTGCATCAATGATGGACAGGCTAATGGCCAGTTCCAACACCCTCCTCAGTACATTGGCGGGTAAGTGGGATAGCCCCTTCTGGATAAGCTGGAATGGTGTACACATCAGCAGGAGGAGGCGTCCCCAGTAATTAATTATTAAATTTTAGTCTTAAGTATTTTATCTTTTATGTTTTTAGGTTAAGATTATAGGTATAAGTACTAACATAGGTTAAGTAAAAATTGTAACTAACAAATAATATGGGTGTATGCCTGAAATAAAGATTTATTATTATTATTATTATTATTATTATTAAAAATAAGAATCACCAAGATAGTTTCACCCAGTCAAAAGTCATGAGATAACAAACATTTTAAAAAATACAGAAGAATTGATAACCTCCTCCTTTTTTTGAAGTCGATTAATGCGTTGTTAAAAAAAGTAACGTATGTCTGTATGTACGCGATAAACTCAAAAATTGAACGAATTTTCATACAGCTTTCACCAATAGCTCAAATACTTAATAACAAAAAAGCTCACTGAAATATCGTACTATAACTTGATAACTTCAATGATAAAAAAAGCATGGGAATGAATGAAACTCTAATCTAAATAAAAGAAAATTTAATTCTTTCACATGGAGTAGTTTTTTCATATAATTTTTAATAATTAAGCCTAATTACTTGTTGTTGTTTTTCTTGCCCTTATCCCACTAGGTGGGGTCGGCACAGCATGTTTCCTTTCGCCACTTCACTCTATCCGCAGTCATTTCTACATTCACACCCTTAATACACATATCCTCTTTCACACAATTCATCCACACTTTTTTTGGTCGCCCTCTCCCGGTCCTGCCGCTTACCATCATATTTAGGACCCTGTTGCATATATGGCTATCCTCCCTTCTCATTACATGTCCATACCAGGCTAACCTTCCACTCCCTTAACTTCTCGGTCACTGGTGCTACTTTCACACTTCCTCTAATATACTCATTCTTAATCTTATCTAATTTTGTCACTCCACACATCTAATTTCCTTTCATTCTCCCCTTTGGTGGCCCAGCACTCTGATCCATACAGGATGACAGGTCTTACGATCGTCTTATAAATCTTCCCCTTTAGTTTAAGGGGCATTCTGGCATCGCAAATTGTTCCCGAGACCTGCCTCCACTTCATCCAACCTGCATTTATCCTGCTAGTAACATCTCGGTTATCGATCATCGATCGACAATTAAGCCTAATTACTTAACACTAGCAATGTCCCGCGGTTTCACCCACGTCAACTCAACTAAGTCGGACTTATTTTCTTAGATTGACATTTTGCAACTCGATATATCTTTTGAATGGAATTTCCGATTTTAATAATTCAAAAAGTATTTTACAAGTATTAAAACGGTATTTAATAAAATAATATTTAATAGGATAGGGAATAATACAGAGGTAATAATAATAAGGTTTTATTATGGTCCGCACGGTTATTAACTTTTAAAATGTAAAATATAGTTATAGCGGCATAACTACAGTAGTTGGATAAATGGTATTCTGTACTCTTTTATAGATATTAATGCGTTCTCTAATATTGTAGAAAATTTTTTTGTTCTATCATCAGTAGTTTCCGCAGCGTATGCGATTACAGATTTTATGTAATAAATGTTTTCACACCTTGGGTTAGATTAATGCGTTATTATTAAGGATTCCTAATTATTTTGAAAAGGTTATATAGTTTATGTCATTTAGTGAAAATACAGCTTTCTAATGGTGAAAAAATATTTGAAATTGATCTAGTAGTATTTGTGTGACAACGTTACAAACTTACATACACATATATAAATGTTTTACTGCAAAGAGCTTGTGCTTTTCCACGCTCTAGACTATCTGTGTACCAAATATCATTTAAATCGCCACACTGAGTTACTTTTGCATTTATAACATTAAAAAAAATAATGGTAAAAAAAGGCACTCGACTGATTTTATTATGGGTTTTTCTTGGAAAGATAAAAGAACCCTGGAAACCTATAAATACTGACTTATAGGTCTCAAAAAGCTTTGAAAGATATAATAAACTTTTTTGTTGCAGAGATTGGGCAAGTCAACCCGTAGTGGAGCAGCTTGATGGGTCTATGGTCTATAAATCCTCTCTCCTATTAGATGGAGGCCTGTGCCCAGCTGTGGGACGTTAATGGGCTTACCGGATAACTTGTATAAAGAAATTCTTTCAGCTTTTATTACAAAAGATATCATAAACGCAATTTCCACTTAACTAACTTTTAATAAAGTAAACCATTTGTAATAAAGTTAATGCTCTATGAAATAATGATTAGATTTATATGATTTTAGACAAACATTGGCGTTTATTCTGATAGTCACATTTCATTCTCTTATTTAAGATTTAGAGATACGACATCATTAACTTACATCTATAATTTTTATATTTGAATGCTTGTTTCTTTTGCAGAGAGACAATTTTGAAAAATGCATTTTCTAATTAATCGGAGCCTTCATTAGTGGGAGGCTTCGGTCGTGGCTATTTACCATCCAACTAAGACGTGACGCCAAGCAATAACTTTGCATCTTAGATTGTATCACTTATTAAAAGAAAATACTTCGACATTTAAATTCTATATAAGTTATATTTACAGTGATCATATCTGGCGCGTTTTGCTTTTTACTTTGTTAACTGTTACTATTGAATGATATTGAGCCGTCACGCTCAGCTTTGTAACGGTATTTCAAGTAAAGCTTGCTTTTATTGACTAAGAGGTGTAAAAAGAGTATTATTCAACGCATCACTGATGTGTTTTGCTTACTGAAGATTTCTTTAGACCCGCATCGCTTTTTACTATATGGTCTGTTATTATTGAATGATACGGAGCCATCACGCTCAGCTATGTAACGCAAGTTTGAGTAAAATCTGCTCTTAATGACTAGGAGGAGTAAGAGGATTATATTTTACGCATCACTGATGTATTTTACTTACTGAACATTTCTTTAGACCTTCATTGCTTTTTACTATATGGACTGTTATTATTAAATGATACTGAGCCATCACGCTCAACTATGTAACGCTAGTTCGAGTAAAATCTGCTCTTAATGACTAGGAGGAGTAAAAGGATTATATTTTACGCATCACTGATGTATTTTACTTACTGAAGATTTCTTTAGACCCCCGCATTGCTTTTTACTATATAGACTGTTATTATTGAATGATATTGAGCCATCACGCTCAGCTATGTAACGCTATTTCAAGTAAAGCTTTGACTAAGAGGTGTAAAAAGATTATTATTCAACGCATCACTGATGTATTTTACTTTCTGAAGGTTTCTTTAGACCCGCATTACTTTTTACTATATGGACTGTTATTATTGAATGATACTGAGTCATCACGCTCAACTATGTAACACTATTTCAAGTAAAGTGCTCTTATTCACTAAGCGGTGTAAAAAATTATTATTCAACGAATCACTGATGTATTTTACTAACTGAAGATTTCTTTAGACCCGCATTGTTTTTTACTATATGGACTGTTATTATTGAATGATACTGAGCCATCACGCTCAGAAATGTAACGCTATTTCAAGTAAAGCTTGCTCTTATTGACTAAGAGGTGTAAAAAGATTATTATTCAACGCATCACTGATGTATTTTGCTTACTGAAGATTTCTTTAGACCCGCATTGCTTTTTACTATATAGACTGTTATTATTGAATGATACTGAGCCATCTCGCTATTTCGAGTAAAGCCTGCTCTTATCGACTAAGCAGTGTTAAAGAGTTATAGTGAACGCAACATAAAATATTTGAATTAGTACATATTTCTTGAGACGCGCTTTGAGTTTTTTTAATACTCTTTATTAATAAATAATAACTTAATAATAATTTATTTTCAAGAGAATGGGCTTATACATTTACTTTAATTCACATGCACCAACCTATATACGTCCCACTGATGGGCAAAGGCCTTTCTTGGGCGAGAAGGAAAGTGCCCACGCAAGCCTTCATCAAGAGACTCATCATCCATTCGGCAGCGTTTCGATGAAGGAACAACATCGTGAGAAAACCTGCGTTCATATCAATGAAATAAAAATAGTAATTTAATCTTAATAACTTTATTAATAGGGAATTAAAAAAATCTTTTTTTCGAGCATTCTGTTTCGCAAATTTATTACATAATCGAAATTTTAAGATCGGGCCATATAATGTTTGCATAACCTGTCTTGTCTGTCCTGTCTTGTCTTGGAGTACCTTTTGGGTGGGGGCTCTTTTGGGCTTTTTGAAGGTGGCAATGAAGCGAAAACGGAAAACTGCAGCAGATACTGCTCCCCTTTGGAGGAGGAGGTTGGATGGCTGGGTGAACATCCTAAGTCGGTTTCTTCCGGGAGAGTCAGGGTGAATGCCCAAGGGAGCCTCTGACACTCCCGATTGAGGGTGAGGAGGGTGTCGCTGGGTTTTAGTGGGTATACTGGCCTTGCCGGCGACCCCCACACACCCTGCCTCGTGGCAGAGGTGCGCAAATGCATTTCCCAGCGTAAAAAAGGGGGTCGTCTTGGCCAAGAGCCCGTGGAATTTTGCCAGGCCTGCAACCCTATAGTTTCGCCTCTGAGCTTTTATTTATTTATTTTCAAGAACTGTACAGAGGGATCTTAAATACTATTGCACAGTAATACAAGGAAACTTACAAGTAATAGAAACAAATGTACAAAAGGCGGTCTTATCGCTCGACAGCGATTTCTTCTAGAAAACCATTGTGTTTTCAAAGATGTAAGTAATTTAGTTGGATGGGTAATAGCATAAATATACATACAAATATTTACACACTGTGACTGTCACTTTTGAATGATACTGAGCCATCACGTTCATAAATAATTACGTTTAAATATCTTACTTTATGAATAAAAATATTAGAAAAGTATTAACCACGTCTTCGTGAAACTTTCAGCGAGCTTTAAGCACAGACCAATTTAAACTAATTTTCCTACATAACAAAGCATTTTTTTATTTTTTACTGACAAAATTGATAATATAGATTTAATTTAGAGACGCGTGAGACAGAATTGACACCATATTATACCTAAAAGTTACTTCGTTAACAGTTGATCCAAAACTTTGGACATGCGAACATTAAACAGTAAACTATCTGACAACTGATTAAAAGATAACTCATAACTAAGCTTTTTATGACTGAGTCAACACATATTAGTATTAATCCGGCCACTCTTTGCTGCGATTCAATGTGATGTTAACTACTTTATTTAAAGACATGATGTCTTTCCATAAAACTATTCTTACTAATGTTATAAATGCTGAAGTAACTCGGTCTGTCTGTGAGGCTTTCATGCCAAAACTACTGAACCGATTTAAATGAAATTTGGTACACAGATAGTCATGAGCCTAAGAAAAGACATAGACTACTTTTTAATGTCAAAACAGGGGTTTTAAAAGACGGAAATATCGTCGTATCTAAAGCTCGGAGATTGAAGCTATATGACGTTCAAAGTTATTGGTATGATGAAATTTGGTACACAGATAGTCTAGAGCCTTAGAAAGGACAAAGGCTACTTTAAGCGAAAAAAAGGATTTAAAAAGATAGATATATCTTCACATCTAAAGCTCGAAGCATGAAACATATATTTAGACTGTTGATATTAATGAGTATTACCCTCAAGAGGGTAATACTCATTAATATCAATCCGTATTAAAATTAATAAATGAGGAAGTAACCCTGTATGTCCATCGCACTTTTACGCCGAAATTACTGAACCGATTTAAATGAAATTTGGTACACAGATAGTCTAGCTATTTAGACTAAGCTATTAATGTAATTATATAACGTATTCAAGAATGGATTTGATATATATAGTCCACCTAAAACACATCAGAATGGCTTAAAAATCGGACACGCCCTTTAGGAATTCAGTCACATACACACGTAGATGATAATTATATACATCAATAGCCCCTGCGTATAAATAGTCAAGTTTAAATTCCTAATTTTATAGGTTAAGGTAAGTAACAGCCCATTGATGTCTCACTGCTAGCCACAGGCCTCAAACCCAGTACCTCATGACTGTAGCCGAACTAACCACTAGCACAATATGGCAGTTTTGTAAGACAGTGTTTCAAAGATATATGATTTAAAAAACGATGAATTTGATTGATAACTGGGGTGATATTGTCAATAAAATTACAAAAACGTCATGTCCAAAACACAATTTTACGTAGGTGGCATTGATATATATGAGCTGCTCCATCTTGTGGTAACTAATGTTGAACTAGAACTACTTGATATTCAGATGTTAAATTAACAAACGATATAACGCGTTGGAAACGTCATTTCTGTGTAATTTCAACCATGAATCATTTAAAAAGGAAGGGGATGTAGAAATTCAGAAATGTTATCGTCAAAATGAGTCATCGGTTGTGCCAACGATAACGAGCGTCACAACGTTCAAAAGATTCGTAATTGAGAATCTATTAACTCTCAATTGATTCATGAATAGCCTTTACATTGGCCAAAAAGAAATATGATGCGAAATATGATAAATGAATTTGCGGCATTACTGATTTCAACAGAATGGTGCAACAAACCAGACTGATGGTAAAACGATCGATTTTGTTGAAGCCGATGTTGCAGAGACGACTGATTATAGAAAAATAGCTATACAGGCTCAGTTTTTGATCGCTACAGGCTTTTTCTATGTTGATACTTGCAAAAGCAAAGGTTGATCCAATAAACCTGAAACCCTTGAACAACTGAAAGCTAAAATACGCCACGAAATTGGACAAATTACACCCGAAATGCTCGCAAACGTGATCGTAAACGCAGGTAAAAGGGCAGATTTATGTGTGGCTATTGAAGGTGAGCATTTACCAAATATTATTCTTCTTAAGTGATTAAACGAAATTGTACAGGTTCAAGTTTGTTAAGAATGAACTAAAAACAACGAAATGTTATGTATTTTGTTTATTGTTTGGATAAAACATCAGTTACCATAAGCTGGAGCATCCGTTGTAAATAAAGGACAAACAGTCCCATTCAGTGCGTTTCAAAACTCTACGCACATTAAAAAACTCTATGTTTATCTTAATATTAAATTACGTTAACGTCTCATTATAATGTGTATTTTCCATTGAATTGTCATGTATCATTTCCATTATTGATACATACGAGCCAGATACAAGCGCAATTATAGAAATTATCATTATAATGACATTTTTATACAGTATGTAATTCCATTTGCCCAAGTCTTTGTCCCAGCGGTAAACTAGATCTATTAATGCTGGGATAAATAAGCCTAGAGTTGAGAAGAAGATGGCTCCAACGAGACTGATGACCAGCTCCAAGTTGGGGAATGCAACAGCAACGGCAACTGTAAAAAGAAATAATTTTAAAAGATGTATCAAAAACATGGATAATACAATTTTCTTTTTGGTTTGCGCTTACGTAAGCTCGCCTGGTGGTAAGTGATGATACAATCGAAGAGAGCAGCGCGTTAACATGGTAAGAGTACGCTAATTATTGGTTTGGTGATAAGTCTTTCCTAAGAGTCAGGAGTGTAGGAGTCAGAGAGGAAGAAAGCATCGCAATATCCACTTAAGCCCACTTTATCCGTGAATGAGGTATCAGGGGTCCAATTTCCACACTTCTCCTTAATTAAGATCGTAAATAGCCATAGCTGGAGCCTCCTGACAGTCCATGCTTTAGAAAATGTGATATTGCAAATTGATTGAAGCCTTACTCAGTCAAAATTACATGGATTTAACTTATAATAACATATATAATTATAAGCTTTACTGATCCCCCCCCCCCCCTTATCGTTAATAATATATATAGATAACTAAAAAGAAAATAATGACCTTATTCCAATTACTATTATACTACTTATTCTAAATATATATAAGTCTATTTGTAATATGAAGACATTGTTTTTCTCATTAATCGTTTATGAGAGAACCGCCTGTGGTGGTTAAAGTCTCCTCCAATGTCTTCCACTTCAATCGTTCTCTAGCCAACCTGCTTCATGTTTTCCCAGCAATTTTTGCAATGTCATCATCCCATCGCTTATATGGTCTTCTTCGCTTGCGTTTCAAATACATGGGATACCAGTTTGTAACTGCCTTTGTCCATCTTTCATCTTGGCTTCTTTGAAGGTAACCAGCCCATCTACATTTTAGCCGAAATATTTGTGTCATAGCAGCTTTTACTTTGATGGGACGTGTTACTTTGTATTTTAGTTTGAGTCCAAGTAGGCTTCTTTCCAATGATCTTTGACACGTTATTTTTTTGATTGTACCTTTGGAAAACGCCAGGTTTAACATGCATACAAGAGACAAGGTAGTAAGCAATTCTCTAGCTTTCCCTGAAATATCTTTTTCATGCTCCAATATTGTTTCCATGTATTAGTGACCCTTTCGAAATGTCATACTGAACAGAGCGCTCGAAGGAAATTAGATCACCTAAATATATGTATTCATTAACATACTGAAGTTGTAATGAGCCAAGAATTATATCATATGGTGTGTTTTATGCGAGCGAGTTATAATTCGAGGGTATCCTATAGCGTATCAAAAAATAAATCAGTAAAAAAACCTATGGCTTATCTTATAAGCCTCATTATTGTTTATCTATATCCATATATCCATATCCATATATCCATATCCATATATCCATATCCATATATCCATATATCCATATCCATATCCACTTGTGCGCGCACAACAATTAGCAGTCATCAATGAACCGCCACAGCTCAGTTTTTCGAAAAAATCCGCATCAGTGTCCAGTTGCCAACGACCTGGGAGATCAGCGATCATACGAGCCTCAAATAAGGTAAGTCATAAGTGACTAATTGAGTTACTGGCGTTGTGATCGTTGTAGGAATCTTTGGGTGATAATTCCGTTGGCACCGGCACATGGATAAAAAATAATTGAATTAACCACGCGAATTTATGGTTAGGTACTATTTACACGTACCTCACCATAGTATGGTCCTTCGAGCCGGATATATATTGTTCTGGCATATTGTAATTTAAACATGTGTTACACACTTTTTCTTCCGCCATCTTTATATTAACTTCCGCATCGCTTTAATATACATATTTACTTAATTTAACATCTTTTATCTACATATATTACGTAATAATTAATTATTTATTAATTATAGATTGCACCCGCTCATTCGCAGTTATGTGTAGATACCTCACTTCCATATTAATTTCTTTAAATCCCTCGTTTAATAAAATGGAAAACAACGAATTGACGTCGCAATTAAACATTCTTATATGTAAAAAAGAAATTATTTAAAAAAATTAAATAAATCGTACGATGGTTCAAAGGTCATTTCATCATTTGATTCTCGAAAAAACGAAATTTTTATGAGTGAATCGGAAACAATAGATGACTTGCGTTTGAAATTCGAAAGTATTTTAGATGATATAAACAATATCTCTGTAATAATAATCCCAACGGCTTCCAACATATATTGCAGCTCATGTGGGCTCTCCAAAAATAGTACAATTTCGTCGGAAAACCTTAAATGGGAGAGGTAGCAACCCTGTATTTTACTAAACATGATATCAAATCTGTATTGATCGATACATATTGGCTGTTTCGAGCAGTCCCCAATAATGTTGACAATTGGAAATGCATTTGAATTTTCAGTCTACGCCATTCTTAAATCTATACTCAATAATTGGATCAAAATTAGTCGAACTGCTTGTAAGGAGTTTAGTAACATACACACGTACAGGCTAAGCACGAGATCCAAATCTATTCGATCGATTTACATATATTGCTGTGACTCATTTCGCGATTAAAACAGATTTCCTTCTATTCTCACAGGTTTAGAAACATCACGCCTCATTCCCATAGGGGTAGGCAGAGACATCATACTTCCACTTGCACGATCCTTGCATATCTGCTTCGCTTCTTTCATTCTCATTAAACCTTTCATACAAGTTCGTCGGTTTAGAGTACTCTTGACCTGGCCGTTATTTAAAATGTCCTGGATTTGATCCAGGAACGTTCGCCTTGGTCTTCCCCTTCGCATTCATTATTGACTCATAAATCCTTTTTGTCAGTCTCCTTTCATTCATTCTCTCTACATGCCCAAACCATCTAAGCATACCTTTCTCAATTTTTCTTCCATTTACTTTATCGTTATCTTCCACCTTTTTAGGGTAATTAAAATCGCTAGTCTTCTTTCAAACCAACATATAGGTAAGCGACATTTTGGTCTTATTTTTCAACCTTTCCCACCACAACCAAATTCTCCAGGTTATCATCCTCCTCGGGCCATATAACCAAAATAGTGCATTACTCCTTGGTGGAAGCTGTTTTATTAATACACTTTTCAGACTTTTACAAATGAACATAATATGAAAGATCTAAAGAGATGATAAACTTCCGTCCCAAACTTCAACCAAAGTGTGTCAACATAATTTTACGACTGAAAATTCCATCGTCTAACTTTCCCCAATACAATTTCCGCATCCGAGCAGAACTTTCTTATAGCTCTTCAGTTGAAAATATAATTCGGCCGAGACCTTAGGTGTTATTATATTAAAGTAAGTAAGTAGCAGCCCATTAACCTCACTGGCATGCATAGTTTATAATCTTTTGGAGGGTGATCTCTAGTAGGAGTTACAGGCGGAAGTCCTTAAGGCAACTTACCAGTGCAGGGTTTCCGGGAGGGCTGGAGGAGATGAGTGTTTTGATTTTGACGAGATCCCGAGGATTAGGGCCCATGCCGGGTTTCTAATCTGAGTGGGGAAGGAGGATCTCGAATCCCCAATTGCGGGTAAGTACATGCACCAGATAGCGCGGTGTGATGGATCACCTGTCTGCCATCAGTGTGCTGTGTCCGTCGATTCAGTGGATCACACTGTGGTATTATGTCCGGCATGGAAACCGCAATGTCATCTTCTGGTGTCGCTAATTAGAGAGGATTTCTCATTTCCAAGTATGATAGACTCAATTCTTGGCAGTGAGGTAAAATGGAATACAGTTGCCTCCTTTTGCGAGGGTGCCATCTCGTTGAAGGAGACAATGGAGAGAGAGAGAAAGGGAAAGTGCTGCTAATGCCCCACCCCTGAGAAGGCGGAGGCCGGGTGGTAGAAAGGGTTTTTTTTGAACGCCTTTTGCCTCCTCTTTAAACCACTCTTTGCCGGTTGCAACCGGAAGTGTCAGAGCGAATGCGTAAGGGAGCCTCTGACACTTCCAATTCAGGTTGATGAGGATGTCGCTAGGTTTTAGTGGGTATACCAGCTAAGCTAGCGAGTCCCACACTCCCTGCTCTCATGGTAGGGGTGCGTAAAAGCAGAAGAAAAAAAAGGCACAGTTTACAAATGCACTCTCTATTCCTTCACTCTCGTAGGCCGATGTGACGGAAATCCAATACGACTGTAAGAAGATTAGGGACAGGACCTACAGCTTAATGTGCTTTCCGAGACACAGGGGTCATCACTCAGCCAGCTTCTCAACTTCGGGCAAATATTGAGAAAATCTTGATAGAAAATTCAATATTGATTTTAAATGGGCTGGATATCCAACACAGGACCTCATGTCCGTAGCCGGACATGCCAACCACTAGAACATTTAAACCATTATTATATCACCAGAGGATCAGTAGACACAATCTACCCTAGCACTCCAGAAGATTCCGCTGGGAAACATAGGAAGGAGAAGCGGAAATCTACGCCTCCAACCTCCTAACCTCCTGCGCCGTAGTAAAGAAGCGTCCACAGCGTTTTCCCTGTGCTTCTCATGTGTCTCCAGCGAAATAATGCTTTCAAAGAAGGAGGACCCTGCTCCCCACTCCCTATCACCTAGTGACAATGAGTCATGCCTATTCGTAAGATCCACATATTTTTCGAAAAAATATTAGAATACTGACAGATGCTTGACTATTATATTATTTAATTTTGAAATCAAACTCGCTTACCAACAATAATAATTAAAGATGTACGAATCCCAACTTGTATGACATTTTCGTATCTGTCGGATTTCCTTTTGGCGAGCAGTCGGTTAACTTTCTCCATTGGCACGTAGAACTGCAGTGCAAACGAGAAATATATAACCAGCGCCATTAGTAACTTTGCTGCTTGCGGCACCCTGAAATGAAATATCATTTTAAACACACTCGTATTGCGTTGGAAACTTAATTAACCGAACTAATTGATGTAATTAGCCTACTAGGCCTTTTTTTTCTGGGAAATATATTTACGCACTAACCGCTACCCGTAGCTCGGGAGTGTGGGTCTATGCGAGGGAGGAAAGCTCACAGTACCCACTAAAACCCAGCAGAACCTTCTTCAGCCGTAAGTGAGACACCATAGGATCAGCTTGTACTTTCCTACCTGGTGTCTCAGATGAGTCCGAATGAGGATTCACGAATGCGGGAGCAGGTGCTGTTAGTCTTGGGGCCTCAGTGATTAAAAAAGAAAACACGGAACTGGCTAGAAAGTTACTTTATTAAATATTTTTATGATATTATAATTCTCACAACTTTGACAGTTTATTAGAATCACTATATTCCGCGACTCGCGAGGACCTTCAAAAGGTCTATCGGCAACTATATGGCCAGGACCTAAACCTCATCACTAGTGCAGACTGGCAGATAGAAACCGGGTCCGTAGTGTTGGACAGTAATTCGACTAATTACCAGAACGACTAACTATTTGAAACAAAGCTACAGTTTTTATACCAATATATCGCTGACTGATTGTTTACATTTTGACTGACAAAGCAGTCGATAGTTGCAGGTCGGCGTTATTAATATTGAATTTAGGGATGTAACAGTGCGCTGCCTAGAATCCCGCCTCCTTCGGCAACGAGAGGGGGCATCTACTACATTCTCCCTCTCTTGTTCGCGGGGCTCCTTTAGCGAGACTAGTCTCATAGAAGAAGGCCTTTCCCGCCTAACACCTCTCATTGGAGACCTACAATGCTCCGCAGCGAGACATCCCAGCCGATCAACGCCATCAAGAGGTGACGCTACATTGTGATGTGCTGAGTCAATAGGTGCACTACACACTTGGCAGTTGGGCGACTCTTCTCGGCTGATTTGTGCAGGAACTTTCCCAGACAACCATGCCGTAAGGTAGTAAGTATCGGCATCAGGCCGTAAACCCTCGCAGCTGCCCTTAGTCTACTAGACCTACTCCTAGTCCTTCTACACGTGCAGTCTATGAACTGACTATACGCAATGTACCTACAATACCCTGAGAATTCAATACAACAACGTGTTGAAGGCGGCGTTGAAGAATGTTTGCGAATGCACGGGTAGAAGATTTCTCACGCTTATCCGTAAATGTGCTGGGTCAGTAATGAGTAGGGTGATAGGTAGCACTAACGTCCTCCTCAGCATGTTTGCCAAAATGCTGGGTAGCCCTCTCTAGAGGCACTAGTCGGACTGGGGAGAATCCCCAGAGGCGAGAGGCCAAGGTAAATATACTATATTACTTAGTGTAAGTCCTAGTATCGTCGTCGTCGTCGCTTCAACCGATGGACGTCCACTGCTGGACATAGGTCTCACGAAATGATGCCCACAAGACCCGATCTTGTGCCGCCTGGCTCCAGCGGCTACCGGCGATCCTCCTTATATAAGTCCTAGTATATAAGATACTAATATACTAACATAGATTAAGGCTGTATTACTACCAATATTACGAATCGGTATTTTGTTCTTAGATATTAAGTTAATACAATAAATAGCTATTAAGCATGTAAAATTATATGTAAAACTTGGAGGCCTTCAATATTATAGGTATCTGAATAATGGAATGCCAGTAGAAATGTGGGTTTCGTACATATGTACATGTGATGTCGTCGTCGCTTCAAAAGATGTACATCCACTGCTGGATATAGGTCTCACGTAATGATCCTGGCTCCAGCGGTTCCCGGCGACCCTCCTTATGTCATCGGTCCACGTCGTGCGTGGTCTACCTTATTCTTCTGTCACTCGAGCCCCAACGTCCATCGGTTCGTTGGACTAAGTGGCCTACCCTTACCGATTCAGGTTTGAGATTTTGGTTCTACGGATCTCCTGATTTATTATTTGATCGCGTAGAGAAACTCCGATCATGGCCTTCTTTATCGCTCGCTGCGTGACTCTGGGGTTTCGAATGGAGTCTTTATCGATTCATTGATCAAAACTGGCAATACGCACTATTTGAAGACTTTGGCCTTTAGGCACTGAGGACAATTGGATGCAATGATCTCCTGTAACTTCCCGATTAGTGCGCAAAATGATGACCGAGTGGAGTAGGACATGTTCATTTAGGCCCACCTCTTGAGAAACCCTTTTGGGGTCAACGAGAGTTATATTGACCTCTTCCAAAGTCTCTGTCATAATGACCAAGAGGAAAGCAGTAAAAATTTTGAATGAAATAAAAGCGGAATTCATTTAATCTTTCTATAAAATAATATGAACGGTAAGATAATTGGAGTTTGTCAAAATGTCATATTGATTTATTTGACTTTTAGGTATGATTTATTTCTCAGTGGCATTGGAAATAAAAGCTTTCTGGGAAATTATTCTAGATTTTACTTTTCAATTTTATATTTATAGTCACTGTCACTGACAGGGCTATTGTTTCACTAGCAGTTATATTTTTTCTTTCTTTAGATTTTTACATTATAATTTTATTAAACAAAAGTTATCTTGAGACTTCGTTTTTATTATAATCTGACTGATCATATTTAATAACATCTATATTTCAATCTGTGATTAATTTTGTGAAGGCGTGAAAAAATCAACTTAGATTAACCTATTTTTAACTTGTTTCTGTTATTTATAATGTGTAAAATTAGAAATTTTATTTGTTAGACCTTCGAATGTGGTAGATAAATAATTCGTACAAATAGACAAACGTTATAAAATGTAATCTCAGCTAAGTTATCAAAAAATTACGCAACATCTTAACGGGGGTACCAAAACACCCCAGTAATTTGTATGGAAACCTGAAATGGAATCTTTAGAGCATCATGATCATGCTGTTGCGGAAAAAGGTTATAATGGTTAGAAAAAACCTAAATTAAAACTGAGACGTAAGAGTTATGAAGATTCAAACGTCAATTTTACGATGCAGATGAAGATTTTTGTTGGTGACACTAAAGGGAATAGCTAATCATTAATAATATATAGTTACCATTGATCCTGTGGTAGATTAAGTGTGATGCTCCCCTTGACGGTATCACCAAACTTCAGATAACCAAAGAATCCAAATATTCCATATAAAGTTATGACGATAGCCATAGAAGTGTTCAGAACTCCGGGACAACCAAGGAACTGTTCAGGATGAGCCATCTCGTTCTCCACTGGCATCACCACACCGATGCCTTCCATGGCAAATATTACCGTGCTAAAACAAAACATTATTTTAAAATTTTAAGCAGTAATTATTTTTCTAAAGGTGAAGTATACTGCAGCTTATTACTGCCCGGGAAAAGTTGTTTTGGGAAGTTCTTGCGCCAAATCGACCGCCAATCGACCAACAGATTTTAACAGATTCAGAAGTCTGGAGACCTCAGCTTTATCTTTTGGTGGCGCAGATCAGGAGTGATATCTTCCTGGAGACCATTATAGGCGCGATGCTCTTCAATGAGAGATGTTGGACGGGAACATCTTTTACAAGACCGTACTCTCGCTAAAGGTGGCCCACCAAAGAGAGAGGGAGTAGGCAGTAAATGCTACTTCTCACCGCCGAATGTGGTGAAGATTTGTGCACCTGTTTCCATGAACCTTCAGACGGACTGATCTGAGACACCAGGTAGGAAAACGCAAACAGATCCTCTGGTGTCTCTCGCACAGATGAAAAGGAATCTGCTGGGTATTAGTCAGTATTGCAAGCTCTACTCCATCGCCGAATTTCGCCAAAAAAGGCTTCGTCAATCACAGAGTTTGCAGAGTATAGACCCACCACTCTGGTCCAGCGGTTTACTATGTTAAATATACCAGAATTACTTCCGGGTCCCCGACTGCCTCATTAGTCTAGTGGTTAGCATGTTAGACTACAGACATGAGGTCCTGGGTTCGAGTCCCGGGTCGGGCCAGTACGAAATCAATATTAAGTTTTCTATTAAAATTTTCTCAATATTTGCCCGAAGTTGGGAAGTTGGCGGTGTGATCCACCCCCGTGCCTCGGAGAGCACGTTGAGCCGTCGATCATGCGCCTGATATCTCTTTGGTCGTGTCGGATTGCCGTCACGTAGGACTATGATAGTGAAGGAATAGATGCCTGCCAATCCGCAGTGGAGCAGCGTTGTGGGGCAATGCTCTAAAAATCCTCTCTCATATGAGCAAGGAAGCCTGTGCCCAGCAGTGAGACATTAGTGGGCTGCTACTTACTTACCCTCAGGATCAGTATTCGTAACTATTGACAAAAAACCACGTCTCTATCAGTTTGGATATTCCAGCTACAATTTTTTCACTATTTTATATCATAACAAGAATTACGAACCTCAAGAAAAGGGGCCATTGAGTGACACTCGCCACTGTTTCCCTTTCACTCAGAGGTGGTAGGTCGACAAACATATAATACATCGTAACACCGAAGACAACTACGATCATCATGTTGGCAACAGCTGAGAATGGCACCAGGTATTTCAGGTTTCTTATCTGGCAGACCACTACCAGAGGTACCAGGCAAAGAACACAGTATACTTGTATAGATATACTGTATTCCGGGTACCATCCTTCTATAACCTGGAAATAGACCAAATCTCTTAAAGATATAGTTGAAGGCTGTTAGACAGAACATTTCTTAACAGTGTTAATGGGTAGATACTACGATTGAATTTATTTTTACATATTTTGTTAATAACCGCCTCATTGGTCTAATGGTTAGCATGTTCGACTACAGACATGAGGTCCTGGGTTCGAGTCCCAGGTCGGGCCAATTCGTAATCGATATTGTTTTCTATTAAGATTTTCTCAATATTTGGCCGAAGTTGGGAAGTTGGCGGTGTGATCCACCCCCGTGCCTCGGAGATCACGTTAAGCCGTCGGTCCTGCGCCTGATCTCTCTCTGAGAGTGAAAAAATAAAGAGTGCACTTGTGTACTGTGCCTGCCAATCCGCAGTGGAGCAGCGTGGTGGGTCTATGCTCTAAAAACCCTCTCTCATATGAGAAAGGAGGCCTGTGCATAGCAGTGGGACGTTAATGGGCTGCTACTTACTTTACTTATTTTGTTAATATTTATAACCTGTGGCAATTAAAAAATAAAACGTAGGGTATATAAAATCTGGAGTTATGTCGTGACCAGCATCTACATGGATCCAGGTCACGACTGGGTCGAAATATAAACAAAATATAGATTGTTATCACGCAATATAGTCGCTAATATAGTTTAAATATGTTATTTAGCCATAGTGAATATTAATTTTGAAGGCAGTTTAGTAATTATTGACACATGTTGACTTATTTAGGGCTAATTAGTACAAGAGCTGTCCATTATCTTATAAAAATAAACTAAAATAAACTCTTCCATAAGATATACCAGATGCTTCTGCATTTTATGTTTTTACATCCTCTTAAAGGTCAAAAGTGAACATTTATCTATTTCTTATCAACCGCCTAAATATAAATTTTCATTACTTTATCTTCGACAATAATGAAACTTCATAAAAACTTTCAAACCTTTATTATAGGAATTAAAAGCAGAAATTGATCTATACCAAGGTTTTGTGGTTTAGGCTTGTAAGTGCTTTATTACATACATACATAGCATCACGCCTCATTCCCATAGGGGTAGGCAGAGACAACATCCTTCCACTTGCCACGATCCTTGCATATCTCCTTCGCTTCTTTCATTCTCATTAAACCTTTCATACAAGTTCGTCGGTTTAGAGTACTCTTGACCTGGCCGTTATTTAAAATGTCCTGGATTTGGTCCAGGAACGTTCGCCTTGGTCTTCCCCTTCCAACTTTCGCATTCACTCTTGACTCATAAATCCTTTTTGTCAGTCTCCTTTCATTCATTCTCTCTACATGCCCAAACCATCTAAGCATACCTTTCTCAATTTTAGTCACTACGTCTTCTTTTATACCACAACGTTCTCTTATCACACTATTTCTCACTCTGTCACTCAGTTTTAATCCACTCATGCTTCTCAACGCTCTCATCTCTACCGCATTTATTTTACTTTTGTGATTCTTCTGCCATACCCAACTTTCACTACCATACATAAGCGTTGACACCAACACTCCTGCATGCACTGCCAGTCTAGCCCCTTGAGACACCATCTGGCTATTCATAAAGTGCTTTATTATATACTGTTTTATATGAATTTCATAATAGATTAATCTTTTGAACAAAGGTTTTTTTTTAGAAATTATTTAAAGCAAAATAACCGGCTCTGCACAATTATTGTTAAAAAATAATTATTTATTTCTTTTAAAACAACTTTCATATATATAATTGTGTGCAATAAGGTTCAATTAATAAATGTATTCCTTAAAATTATTAGTAATTACCTCTTTGAAGGATGACGCGATGAAAACAGTGTACACACACAAGACGCTTATATATGTTGCCACCATTGAATAGTCTATAACCGTTCTGTAACAAAAAAGTCACTTTAATATTAGTTTTTCTTTGAAAACTTTAATTAGTAATCTATGGAAATCTAAAGGTGTGGCTGTGCTATGGACACGTTCTTATAACGGGTAATAGTTTCTGTATAAAACATTATGTATAAACTCGGGCTTCCCTCTCCGCCACTCTCAATATTCAAGTAGGCATATTACAGCACTTTTGAATCGTCAAATTGTATCGTCATATCATGGTAGTTTACTATATTTTAATTCCAATTAGAGCAATTCGTTCACTGCCACGCGTTTCTATCATCTAGGTAGTCTTTCAGCTTATAATACGATTTTTCTATCAACTTTCTTTTAACAAAGACTGAATTTATTAATTGACATTTTTAGAACGTCTTGTGGGAGATTATTATAGAAACGTATACAGTTACCCCTAAAAGGAGTTGTTAATATTATGCAGCTTACTAGAATTTATAACAAGTTTGTTATCGTTTCGTAAGTTGTATGATGTACATTCACTCTTTTTATTAAAAGAGTCAATGTTTTTATGTACATACAACAAGTTTTCTTATATATATACGCAGTGAACTGTCATTATATTAACTGCCTTGAATTTGTTTCTTAGCGACTCTCTTGGACCCATATTGTAAATCGCACGAACGGCCTTTTTCTGCAGCACAAATATTGCATCTATATCAGCAGCATTACCCCAAAGTAGAATACCATATGACATAATGCTGTGAAAATAGCTGAAATATACCAGTCTGGCAGTATCAACATCTGTCAGACGACGAATTCTTTTAATGGCATAATCCGCAGAGCAGAGCCTGTTCGATAGACCACTTATATGGGGCCCCCACTGTAATCTGTTATCTAATGTAATACCTAAGAAAACGGTACTGTCTACATGGTCTAGTTCCTCATTATTAACTTTAACAATGGTTTGCGTTTGTTTAACATTAGGCAGACTAAACTTAACACATTTTTTTTTTATTTGCGTTGAGCAATAAGTTATTAGCTTCAAACAAGTACCACTTTATTGAAAGAGTTGTTTACGTCGTCATAATTTGTTTGCCGCCTATTAATCTTAAACAATAGCGAAGTATCATCAGCGTAATAAGTTCTTTGATCCTTTAGCTATCTATTGGTGTAATTTAATTTTGAACATTTTATTGTATCGCCCGATTTTGTTATCATTCGTTTTTTTTTATTACCTCCCTATAGATGCGATTTTAAAGACGTAGTCACGTTTATAATGGAAATTTTGAGAATAAGTGGTAGGTATTGTAGTCTTCTACTCCCGCCCTCAATTTTTTATTTGTAATACTTTTCCTTCTCTCACTTTCTACAGTTAGAAGTCCATAAACAGCTTAAAGGGCAAATGGATCGCTCCTCGCAGAAATGAACATCAACAAGGCTATACACCACCTGCTACTAACATGTACGGCACCATCTTAATAATTTCAACCGAAAACAGCTCATTAACCTGGAGAAACTAGTTCTGGTAGAAAGAGTGGAAGGAAAAAGTCCAAACCGAGGATAAGGAGATACACTTTAGGCGTTTAGGAATATTTTTTATGTTTGTTATCCCATATCTTCCGACTGGGTGAACCGATTTCGATGAGTGGTGGTGCTTTTCATTGGGTCGCGTTTTTAGTCCAGTTCTGATGATGGCATTCATGAGAAAATCGTGTGAGTCTTAAATTTGCATTAAGCATGTACACGACAAATGCACAAATAACTCAAAATCACGCAAACCAATTTCGATGATTCCTTTTTATATAGGAAAGGATATACTTCAAGGGCTGTTTGATGATGGTTTGATTAGGTTGTCATCATGAGAAAGTAAATGACTGACAAAGTAAAGGAACTCTTCAATTCTTAGAAGCAAATTAACGATACTCGGCAGAATCTTTAATAGGCTATCCAGATAATTGAGTCACCTACTGTAACATAGGTATTTTCAAGTGAATGTCGTATTTAAATATGATGATCAATGGAACTCCTCAACGGCTTACAGTAAGTGTACGATTTATAGCAGAATATATAACTGTCTGTAATCAAATGGCAATGAGCTTACGTTTGTTGCTGCATTGAAATATTTAAAAGGTGTATTATGTATGAAGCCGAATGTTTGTGGTCCATCTTGGGTTTGGCGGTACCAATGTAAATTACACTTTGTAAAATTCATTTAAATGGTCAAACATGAGCAACACGTTTATTGGGTGTACCTATTCAGACAATTTTTGTTTTTACTTCGCATTTACTAAAAAACATAAAATAAATACAAAATTTAACAAACAAACAAAACCAACTCTTACAAATATATTAAAACGCTCTAAAAAGTTAAAAATAATAGCATAAGAGTTGGTTATGGAGGCGGTTCTTTTTTTGTTAAAATATTTATGTTATCACATTTTCGACACTGAAGGTTAAAGTACAAGACTAATCAATTGTCCAATTTACAGATTTTTGTCCATTTCCAGTGTTTTCGTTAGATCCCGACTCCGCAAACACGTGAGCGAGCAAATAAACGATCACACGGTGCGCCTTTTTGTTGTTTTGTAAAGCAACTAATTTTAAACAGACATAGACTAACTTGGAGCTACAGGAGATGGTAAATATTATGAATGAAGCTTTGAAAGGGGAAGGAATGAAAGTGAATGTAAACAAAACGAAAGTTATGCTTTTTGAACGAGATGAATCTATGATGAATGGCAATATTTTGATAGATGGGGAACAAGTGGAAGAGGTGAAAGAATTTGTACACTTGGGATCTAAATTTACAAAAGATAGAACATGTGAAAGTGATATTGAAAGGAGAGTGAATGCAGGGAATATAGTAAATGGTGATCTGCACGCCTTTATGAATAGCCAGATGGTGTCTCACAGGGCCAGTCTGGCTGTGCATGCTGGAGTGTTGGTGCCAACACTTATGTATGGTAGTGAAAGTTGGGTATGGCAGAAGAATCACAAAAGTAAAATAAATGCGGTAGAGATGAGAGCATTGAGAAGTATGGGTGGATTGAAACTGAGTGACAGAGTAAGAAATGGTGTGATAAGAGAACGTATGGTTAGATGGTTAGAGAATGAATGAAAGGGAACTGACAAAAAAGATTTATGAGTCAAGAGTGAATGCGAAAGTTGGAGGGAGAAGACCAAGGCGAACGTTCTAGGACCGAATCCAGGACATTGTAAATAAGGGCCAGGTCAAGAGTACTCTAAACCGACGAACTTGTATGAAAGGCTTAATGAGAATGAAAGAAGCGAACATGTTATGGATGTATATATGAATGTAAAGACTAACTTTGACTTCGTCTGCCACTGTAGTGGCACAGTACTTCGGGTGTCGTATAACCAAATGTGTCGTAAACCCAGTACATTGTAAATAAAAGATTTTCGTATACAATATAATATAGTAACAAATAAAAACTTACTTTACAAACGCTCCCCAGGGCTGTACTCTTTTAGGTCCATAAGTAAAAGCGGCTCCGCAAGTTTCAGCAAAACCCATTGAGGGTTTCTTCGCTATGACACAAATCTCCTGAGACGTTTTTACCTGGAAAATAATTCCTGTTCAAGGATGTTTCTAAAAGCCTGTTTCAAAGATTATAAATGTACTGTCAATATATTTTGCGTTACTAGTTGTCTCATGCAACTTCCTTTACGTTAAATAAGAGACATCAGATTTGGCAGAAATCTGCATAAAATTGTTATTTTACAACCAGAAACTAATATGAAAACAAACCCTATGTTAATTCCCGCTTATCCTGTAAGCTCTAGATAGATTTTAAGGCGATTTTCCAACTGGAAATTTCAGTTCTTATCAAACTTTGCTATAGCGAAGGGTAATAAGAATTAGTAAGTGGATTATTTACAAATTACACATACAGATTACAATTACAAGAATACCGTCTACCAAAGACAGTTTCAGAAGATACATCTACACTAATTTTATAAAGAGGAAAGATTTGTATTTTTGTATGTAAAGGATAAACTCAAAAAGTACTGAACCGATTTTAATAATTCTTTTTTCATTAGAAAGCTACATTATCACTGAGTAACATAGGCTATATTTAGTACTATATTACTATAGACATCTTTAGAAACTCCTAATAAAACCAACCGAAGGAGTAAAAAAATTAGCCATAAAATGTCTTTCATCGCATACGCTGTGAAGAGTATTGATGATAAGACAAAAAAATGTTTGACAGTAGTATAGAATATATCAACATCTACAAAAAACTTCCCTAGACTATATGTCTAGCTATCGCAGTTACGTCACTATAACTACTTTTTTACATTTAACAAATTAATAGAAATGCCGATCAAAATCAGACCGTGTTATCCATACCATTTATACATTTTTATCCAAATAAATAATTTAATATTCAAGACTGTTTCAATACCTGATGATTACTTTTTGAATTAATGAAATCGGATATTCCGTTCCAAAGATATCAGGAAATTAAAATATAAATACTAACTCGACGAGAGAGGGGCAGTGCGGGAGAAGAGGGTGCACCATTATGGACTTGGTTACCTTACGCAGTGGACGAAAGCGACATTAAGCACATTTTTATGCTTCACTTAATAAATTCTTTTCATAGCTACTTAGGTTTGGTATTAGGAATCACACTTTTTCATAATGTTTGTCAATTCATGGTCGTTTTAATTATCATGCTTAAAACTTAAATATCTGTACCTATTTATGACTACCCGTGCGAAGCCGGGACGGGCCGCTAGTCACTTATAATTAAATTGTAAGCGTAGACATACATACATAGCATCACGCCTCATTCCCATAGGGGTAGGCAGAGACAACATCCTTCAACTTGCCACGATCCTTGCATATCTCCTTCGCTTCTTTCAATCTCATTAAACCTTTCATACAAGTTCGTCGGTTTAGAGTACTCTTGACCTGGCCGTTATTTAAAATGTCCTGGATTTGGTCCAGGAACGTTCGCCTCGGTCTTCCCCTTCCAACTTTCGCATTCACTCTTGACTCATAAATCCTTTTTGTCAGTCTCCTTTCATTCATTCTCTCTACATGCCCAAACCATCTAAGCATACCTTTTTCAATTTTAGTCACTACGTCTTCTTTTATACCACAACGTTCTCTTATCACACTATTTCTCACTCTGTCACTCAGTTGTAATCCACTCATGCTTCTCAACGCTCTCATCTCTACCGCATTTATTTTACTTTTGTGATTCGATGTTACGTTGTTTAAGACGTTTCAGGAAACTGTTATGAATCCTTTCTTTATTTATATGAATATTGTACAGAGGATTTTAGACAATTGATGCTTTTTCAGAAACAGGTCTTACAAAAGCCTTTTATGTAAATGTTTCAAATTGCTTTAACTCATTGGAAATCCTCAGAACAAGCTAAGCTTTAGTAGCTATAAGACCAAATATAACTCCTAGATCTTATCCCATTTGTACTATAAATAATGTTACGCTATAAATAATAAGGTTACAACATTTGATATTACTAAAAACATTGTGAAATATTACGAAATGTTATGCAACACCAGGTAACTTTAACGAACAGTACAATTGTGTGAATTCTAATGCTGTTTTATTTTAAGATTAACAGTGCAAAATTAAAATAGTGATGTAATTATATACTGCCTCATTGGTCTAGTGGTTAGCATGTTCGACTACAGACATGAGGTCCTGGGTTCGAGTCCCGGGTCGGGCCAGCTCGAAATCGATATTTGCCCAAAGTTGGGAAGATGGCGGTGTGATCCACCCACGTGCCTCGGAGAGCACGTTAAGCCGTCGGTCCTGGGCCTAATCTCTCTCCGATCGTGTCGGTTTCCCGTCACATTGGATTGTGAGAGTGAAGGAATAGAGAGTGCATTTGTGTACTATGCATGTCAATCCACACAGGAGTAGCGTGGTGGGTAAAAACTCTCACCTATGAGTGAGGAGACCTGTGCCCGTCAGTGGGACGTCAATGGGCTGTTACTTACTATTTTCTCTAATTATTAGGATAGTGCAAGCTATGTATATTTAAATAATAAAAATAATAAAAGTTGCTGATTATTGTGAGTTGATGTTTATAATAATAATAATAATAATATATGTTTATCTAAAGCCTGATAAACGTTTCCTAAAGGAAAACCTACCCGAGAACATAATCTATATGAAACTTATGAAATAATGATCATTGCAAATTATTTTTCGATGCCCCCTGTCCGAAATCTGAAAATTTCATGAAATCAAGGGCAAATTATTTCTTAATTTCCCAATTTCTCGGGTCATTTTTCTTTAACAACTTCCGCGAAAAGCCAAACTCGATCTATTAGGAACATTTTAAAAGAATTCTCGCTTACCAAAGAAAACCATTTTCATTGATCAGACTTTTTTGAGGTCACGGAAAGTTTCAGAAGAAAAATTAACTTATTTCACATCTTTATAATATTAGAGATTTCTTTTAGCATCATAAAAATAATTAGTTAAACTAATTTTTGAAAATTTGTTTTACTGCAACATAACTACAACATTGCTCTTAATATATTACCAGGCGTTGTATTTAAGACATTTTAAAAGACTGCTTTTAACTGCTGTATACAGATAGCATAACGCAATATAGTTTATAGATTATCTGTAGTACAGATGTCGAGATCGAGTTGTCAACTCTAGAAGCGTATGGTGACGGAGCAGAATAAGCCCGCTTCGAAATTTTGTATGATTTTGTCGGGAAAGTGCGGTAATTCCACGCGTTAATTAGTTTGTAGGGCTAATGAACTAGATCGTAGCGTTTTGTAGACCCATATCGTAGCCCTCTAGTGAAAGGTGGTGGGTCATAGCGCGGCTAGGTTATTTCGCCCACGCGGTGGCCGTAATAGGACCTTCCTGTGGATTTTGGAGTGGAATAGAAGAACCGGCGTCGCCGACAGCCGCTTTCCGCCACTCTTTGGCAGGTTACAGACACATTCCACACACTACTTACAAATACATATTCAAGTGATCATTCATTTGTCAGGGCTCGTCGCCGTCGAGGAGATCGGCGCTGAGAGACCAGGTAGATGTACAATTCACTTATATCTGTTCGACACCTAGGTGAATTCTCCTCTTATCATTCTCCTCCCGCCGTCTCGGGGACCGACTCGACCTGGATTCCTATGGGCCCGGGTCCAGGGTCCGAGTCCATGCCAGTGTCACGGTCGGCGTGAATAGATATATTAAATCAAATCAAATTAAATCAAAATATCTTTATTCAAGTGGGCCTATTACAGCACTTTTGAATCGTCAAATATGATTTTTTTTCCACAAAATAATTCTAATGTACGTCTGATGATGGTATTAAGGAACGAATTAAAATCTAAAGTTACGAGGGTTCCTTCGCGTCCTGATCTGAGAAGAACCCACAACAAACTCAGTCGGGTGTTTGTTACCATCATCATTACAATATCATATATTTCAATTCATATTAGAACAATTCGTTCATTCCCACACGTTTCTATCGTCTAAGTAATCGTGCAACTTTTCTATCAACTTTCTTTTGATTTCATTAAGTGACATCTTAAGAACGTCTTGTGGGAGTTTATTATAGAAACGTATACAATTACCCTTAAATAAGTTATTAATTTTATGCAGCCTACTAGAATATATAACAAGTTTGTTTTTGTTTTTTAAGTTTGAGATGTACATTCACTCTTATTATATTAATATTTTCTAGTGACAGATTAGCACTTGACTGTAATAGCATCTAATGATAAGTGATGATACAGTCTGAAATGGAAACGCGCTGATCCGGTAATTTGCCTATTATTTCAATCTTTTTGCTTGGCGGTACGTCTTCGTACGATGGTAACTAAAATACAATTTCATTTAAATACATCTACCCTCCTTATTTCTCAATCCCGCGAGATAAATGGTTTATTACTTATAAAATTAGTTATCAGTCCTTTTAAATTCCATCTGAAACGGTTATCCTGTTTTATAGCAAAAATCAAACAGGAAAATAAATAAACCAGTTTATTCTTTATTATTCAAGGTAGCCGAGTTCATAATCTTATCATTAAATCCAATATTTTAGCTCACTAATTTGCAGGTTAAGTAGTACTATTCTCAAATTCTTCATTATTATAATACATACTTTGAATCACTTAAAACACAATACTATCGTTGATACAAACTAAGAACTGTCACTAGACGAATATTGCTTCATTCCCCTGTGCTACCCCTCTTATACCAATCGCCCCACTCAAAAATAATTAAGTCCACCTATTACAGTCGTCGTTTTTAAACACGACGACTAATTTCCGAACTGTGTTAAACCGGATGTAGTATATGTAAACGTTTCACTGATATAATTATAAAGACCTCAGCATAATAAGCAAATATAATAATTTAATAGCAAAACACAAATACAATCATCCACAATTTATTCTAGACTCTGTATATAAATAATTGTAGTAGTAATGTACGACTTAACTGATTGCACTTGGAAATTTCTACAGATTTATTGTTTAAAAAAAGCGGTATAAATAAAGTTAAAATATACGGTAGTTATAAAATTAAGCATTTGGTGATTGCTTTTAAGTGAACTGCTACATTTATAAGTCCTAGTATATCCTTTTTCCCTTTTAGAATGTAATCAGTTTGATAGTAAACCTTTAATAAATAAATTATAAACAAACATTTCACTTATATTTATATAGAGACATGACGTACTACTACAAATTTGCTCTCAATATTTTGTTAGGCGTTTTCGTATTATAATCTTCTCAAAGACAGTTTGGTGTGTTATTTGTACTTTATAGATTCGGCTTTGCCTTGAAACATAAACAGATAAGATATCTTACATCTAACAGCATGAATAATTAATTAATCTGCAAGCAAGTATTCAATTTGCGTTTATTACAGTGTGATGCTACTTATACTCTTACTTATACAGATAATATTGAAGTCATAAGCTTGATAATAAAAAAGACCATGAATTGACAAATATAAAGAAAGAGTGTGATTCCTAATACTAAAACTAAGAAGCTGTGAAAAGAATTTTTTAAGTGAAGCATAAAAATGTGTTAAAAAAACTCGAAATATTCATAATGGTGCAACCCCTTTTCCGGCGCTGCCCCTCTCTCGTCGAGTTAGTTACTCGATGCGCTGCGTGGAGGCCGCCGCCGGCAAGTATTTTTATTTACATTTCATCATATCTTTTGAATGGAATATCCGATTTCAATAATTCAAAAAGTAATCATTAGGTATTGAGACAGTTTTGAATATTAAATTATTTATTTGGATAAACGGTATGGATAACACGGTCTGATTTTCATCGTCATTTTTATCAATTTATTAAATGTAAAAAAGTAGTTATAGTGACGTAACTACAATAGTTAGACATTTTGGCTAATTTTTTTACACCTTCGGTTGGTTTTAATAGGAATTTCTATAGTAATCTAGTACTAAATATAGCCTTTGTTACTCAGTGATAATGTAGCTTTCAAATGAAAAAAGAATTATTAAAATCGGCCAAGTACTTTTTGAGTTTATTCGTTACATACAAAAATATAAATCTTTCCTCTTTATAATATTGGTGTAGATTAATGCTTGGTGAGTTATAAAAAAACAGTCCCTTTTCTATTCTATTTAAGTAGATTTGACTGTTTTATGTAAGCAATTAGATGAACAAAAAAAAATGGGGCGTGGCTTTGTTATGACCACGGACATTTGTTGTTCTCAAAAACGTCTCATAACAGATAATAATTTCTATATAAAAATATGTTACAGTCATTACTTAGCATAATACATTCTTTGATCCTTTAGCTATCCAGTGGTGTAGTTGAATTTCGGTTGAAAGCAATAGATATCTAACTACAACACCAAACTCTATCCCCGATTTTGATACAATTCTTTTTTTTGCCTCCCTATGGATGCGATTTTAAAGACGAATTTGTTGGTAATACAAAAATCCAAGCCTGCCAACATTACGTCATCACTTACTCGTACGTCTTCGTATTAGTACAACCGAATAAATACCTTATATTAAATCAGTACTCCAAGTTGAACACACGTCTTTTACTTTCTCCGGTGACCATATCCCAACAGGTTATGGGCCCAGAACACATTATAATTAAATTTAAAAATTAGTAAATTGTGTAGTTTAAAAGTGGTGAAATAAAAATTACATTTTTTTTTTTATTTAAATACCGTCAAATGATTCCATTATATTATAAAAATAAAAGAAATATTCAACAATTTAATGGTGAACGATATAGTACATGGAAATTTCGGATAAAATCGCTTTTGGATGAATTGCAAGTGCTGTGTGTAATAGACGAAGAAACTCCAGTAAATCCCGATCAAGAATGGCTACGGAAAAATTTAATTGCCAAAAGTACAATAGTGGAATATCTAAGCGATGGATTTTTAAATTTTGCAAAAGGAACTATTACAGCTAAAAATATAATGACTGATTTGGATAAAATTTATGAAAGGAGAAGCTTGGCCACACAATTGGCTTTGCGTAAACAACTTCTTACTTTAAAATTACAGCCAGATATGACTTTATTTCAGCATTTCAATAATTTCGATAATATAATAATGGAATTAATTACGGCTGGTGCAAAATTAGACGAAATGGATAAAGTATCTCATTTATTGTTGACTCTACCCTCATCGTATGACGGTGTGATAACGGCATTAGAGACGCTTAGCGAAGAAAATCTTAATGTTGCTTTTGTGAAAACCCGTCTTTTAGATTATGAAGTGAAATTGAAAAATGAGATGTCTGAAGTTAAAATACTACATACGTCAAACAAATTTTCGCCGACATCGAAATATACAACAAATGGACAGTATAAGAGACCACATTATTTTCAAGCTAAAAGAAAATACACACCGGGAAATAATCTGCATAAAATTAGTAAATTATTTTGTGATCATTGTGGTCGGCGAAATCACATAAAAAAGGATTGTCGTTTTTTTAAGAAACTACAACAAAGTGAAGGCAGTAGTAAATCAACCATAAATACTACTGTACACTGTAGCAACAATGACAAGGACAGTTTTGCTTTTATTCTATCAAGAGCAAATTTAACTAAATTCAAAGAACCTTCTACTACTAATATGATTTCTTTTATTTTAGATTCTGGAGCAACTGACCATATTGTTAATACTATGGATGCTTTCACGGAATACACTGAACTATCGACTCCACTGAAGATTGGAGTAGCTAAAAACTATACAAGCATACCCGCATTTGGAAAAGGAAAAATTAGTGTTACAACTAACTTAGGATTTCAAGGTTCAATTGACAATATTTTATATTCACCGGAAGTACCATGCAATTTATTATCGGTAAATAGGATACAGGAAGCTGGTATGTCAATTATTTTTCTTAATAATAAAGTTTATATTTATAAAGACAATATTTGTCTAATGTCAGGTAAAAATAACAATAGTCTTTTTAAATTATTTTTTACTGTTAATAAATCAAAATTTAATTTATATCATAGTCAAAATTTACAATCATATGAATTATGGCATAAACGCCTTGGTCATTTAAATAAGCAAAAATTTAATATTCTTAAAAATGTAATCGACGATGGTTATTTAATTAGTAATATAATACCAAACGATGAATTTTGTGAATCGTGTATTTTAGGCAAACAATCGAGACTACCTTTTGCAAAAGCAAAAGAGAAGTCAAATCAGAATAGACCCCTTTATATTATTCATTCTGATGTGTGCGGTCCTATATCACCACCTACTTTTGATGATAAAAATTATTTTGTAACATTTGTTGATGATTTTACGCATTATACGGTCACATATTTAATGAATTCCAAATCGGAAGTACTTAAATTTTTTATGGATTTTGTACCTAAAAGTGAAAATATATTTAATTCTAAAATAGTTAATTTATACTGTGATAATGGCCGGGAATATCTATCTAATGAATTCAAAGAATATTGTGTTGGCAAGGGAATAATGTTTCATTTAACGGTACCATACACACCACAACAAAATGGCGTATCAGAGCGAATGAATCGTACATTAACCGAAATGGCACGAACCATGGTTACAAGTGCGAAGTTAGATAAAACTTTTTGGGGTGAAGCTGTTTTAACAGCCACATATTTAACAAATATACTCCCCACTAAAGCTCTAGATAATAAAACACCATACGAATTGTGGCATGGCAAAAAACCGAAAATTGGCCATTTAAAAATGTTCGGGTCTACTGCTTACGCTCATATTAAAAATAGAAAAACAAAATTTGATGAAAAATCGTTTAAAGCTATTTTAATTGGTTATGCGACAAATGGATATAAATTGTTTAATATTGAAAATAATGAAATATTCATGGCTCGAGATGTTTTGTTTGATGAATTGAATTTTGAGCAATCGCGACCAATGCGTAGCAGTAGTAACGACATTATGGCCCCCTCCAAAATTAGTAAGCCTGGAACTATTAATCCAGCAAAGCTAATGGAGAGCCAACATCAATATCCTTTAATTGAAAATACGTCTAATGAAAATATTAATTTAAGACGTAGTGAAAGAATACAAAATTTACCCGTGAAAAATTATCAACAAATGAACGATCCTTATTTATATTTATCGTTAATAACTAATTTACAATCTTTGCCTTTATCATTTAAAGATATTTTTAATAGACATGATTCTGAAAAGTGGTTAGAAGCCATACAGTGCGAAATAGACTCACTGAATAAGAATCAAACTTGGAATTTTGTAGATAGACCTAATAATGTAAACATAATTAGTTGTAAGTGGGTATTCACGATAAAAAATGATGAATTTGGTGTACCCATACCTTATAAGGCGCGTTTAGTTGCTAGAGGTTTTACGCAAGAATATTTGCAAGATTATGACTAGACATTTGCACCAGTAGCGCGATTAACCACTTTTAGATTTATGTTAGCTTTTGCAAATCAGTTTGATTTACACGTTCACCATATGGACGTAAAAAATGCATTCCTTAATGGCATTTTAAAAGAGATAATTTATATGGAAGTTCCAGAGGGAATATCTGCCAAAAATAATCAAGTATGTCGACTTAATAAAACTTTGTATGGCCTAAAGCAATTGTCTAGATGCTGGTTTGAACGTTTCGATCTCACACTTAAAGAAATGGGTTTTAAAAATTCCGAGGTAGATCCTTGCTTATATATATTAGATAAAAATTGTGTAGATAAAATTATATATATAGTGTTATATGTAGATGATTTAATTATCCCCAGTAAATATATAGAAACGTTACAAATTTATAAAGATAGTTTAAAACAGAAATTCGAAATGATGGACTTACCTCGTAAGAAGTTTCTAGATTTAAGAAACAGTTTAAATTTACTGTAATATTTTAGTGGTATAAATATATAATTCTAAATGTATAATTATTAATTGTAATGAGCGAAGACATGTACCCTTGAATTTTTGAGGGGGGCTGTTGGTAATACAAAAATCCAAGCCTGCCAACATTACGTCATCACTTACTCGTACGTCTTCGTATTAGTACGACCGAATAAACACCTTATATTAAATCAGTACTCCAAGTTGAACACACTTCTTTTACTTTCTCCGGTGACCATATCCCAACAGTATTCACGTCCGAATTTAGCTAAAATTGGTTTTTAGTTTCAAATTACATCTTGATAAAAGTATTATATTTCGTTACAAACACATATTTCAGTGTTATTTATTTGATAAAAGTATTATATTTCGTTACGAACACATATTTCAGTGTTATTTATTTGTGCTGATGCAATGACGTACAGCCACAACTTTGCTCTCAATATTTTATAAGGCGTTTTCAAAATATGGCTTCCAAAGACAGTCTCTATGTATTTATTCGGGTTTGCCTTCAAACTTAAACAGATAAAATACCTTACATCTGACAGCATGAATAATTAAACTCACACAAAAAGTCACCCTCGGCGTATTTTAATTCTCGACATAATTTTTGTGTTTTTGATGTAAATTGCTGTTTTCGCACGTTTTTCGTCGCCCCAAATGATTTGAATCTCCATTTTAATCCCGGATATGCTGATGCGGACCCTAATTACCATTTTAGAATAATTATATTATATTTTAACAGAATCTAATAACGATTCGTTTTATTATCTTTAAAAATTACATAAATCTAAATACTCGGTTACAGAAAATAATGAATTTTATTCTTAAATGTCGTGTTTTCTCTATAATTGTGTAATATAGAATATATTGAGTTGTTGTCTTCTTCTTTATTTCACACACACACAATACGTATATGTGATTGAAGTGCTTTATTTAAATGTTGTAAAAAGCTTGGGTATGGCAGAAGAATCACATAAGTAAAATAAATGCGGTAGAGATGAGAGCGTTGAGAAGCATGAGTGGATTAAAACTGAGTGACAGAGTAAGAAATAGTGTGATAAGAGAACGTTGTGGTATAAAAGAAGACGTAGTGACTAAAATTGAGAAAGGTATGCTTAGATGGTTTGGGCATGNTAGTGAAAGTTGGGTATGGCAGAAGAATCACAAAAGTAAAATAAATGCGGTAGAGATGAGAGCGTTGAGAAGCATGAGTGGATTAAAACTGAGTGACAGAGTAAGAAATAGTGTGATAAGAGAACGTTGTGGTATAAAAGAAGACGTAGTGACTAAAATCGAGAAAGGTATGCTTAGATGGTTTGGGCATGTAGAGAGAAAGAGTGAAAGGAGACTGACAAAAAGGATTTATGAGTCAAGAGTAAAGGCGAAAGTTAAAAGGGGAAGACTAAGGCGAACGTTCCTAAACCAAATCCAGGACATTTTAAATAAGGGCCAGGTCAAGAGTACTCTAAACCGACGAACTTGTATGAAAGGTTTAATGAGAATGAAAGAAGCGAAGAAGATATGCCAGGATAGTGGCAAGTGGAAGGACGTGGTCTCTGCCTACCCTGAAGGGAATGAGGCGTGATGCTATGTATGTATGTATGTATGTATGTAAAAAGCTTTTATCTGTTTATCTTTTTGATCATAATCATATCCATCTCGTGGAAATATGGCGAAATCCGTTAATAGTGAGAGTCTACGTCACACAATGAATATGTATGTTTAGTTTTAAGTCAATCTGGTGAGTGTTTTTGGTAAACTCGGTAGTGACGCCACTTTTGGCGGTACTTTGGTTTTATTTTTTGATGGTGCCGCGTATTGACATCCTTTTACCAATTACCCTACCTTTTTTTCCCTCGCGTGCATATACTCGCTACGCTTCCGCCGCGCAAGGTGTGTTTTCGCCTACCGCTGATATCTCCGCTATAAATCCGCTCGTATCTTCGTCTTGAAGATATACGAACCGAAAGAACTATCGAAGAAGTGAACCGCTGGCCGTGTAGTGTTGTGATAGTGCTTTCGCCGCCGCAACCACGCCCGTGCACAGCCCTACGTCGAGGAGTAGGAGCAGATCCCGATACTCCAGGTACGTGCACGCGATTCCTTCCCCCTTCATCACTGTCACCCCTTACACGACCACCTCGCTAAATTAGCCTTCTTCCTTGTTTCTAAACCGCTATACAGTCCATTCCTCTCCATCTCAATTCCCCGCCCCGCTACATGGACGGTGGCCTCCTCTGCGCTGCCGCCCCACTCGGTTTTCCTTCCTTCCAGTGGGAATATGGAGAAAACTGTTTATATTGAGCGTTTACGTTACCATCGGAGAAACAAGACCAAATTTCAAGTTAATCAGACTTATAAGTTTAGAGATATCGTGAATAATCAGTCATTGATAAATCGCTTATGTATTTATGAAAAACAGATACAATTTTAGCTTTTGTAAATAAGGTGTTTATATAAATGTGCAAAGAAGCTTTTCTAAATATCTATTAAATCATAATCATATCGATTTCGGTGGAGAAATCCTTTCTTAGTAAGAGTCTACATCGCAGTAGGAATATGTATATTGAATTTTAAGTCAACGTGGTGAGTGTTTATGGGAAAATCTCAGGAAGTGATCATTTTTCGCTTATGTTTCCTGATCTCGTGGAAATCTACAGAAAAGCGTTTTTAGTGAGCGTCTACATTACAACTGGAATAACTATGCAAAATTTCAATAAAATCAGACAAATAATTTCGGAGATATCGCGACGAATGAGTCAGTGGTATATTGCTTATGTATATTTAAAGTTTAGATGCGATTTTAATATACGAGGTGTGTTCAAAAAGTATCGCGAATTTTTGTGTGAAAATCGAAGACGATCCAAAACACGTGCAAGCAAAGCAGCTGTCAACAATTAAATGAACATTCCAAATGGCAGAGCTTGTCGGCATAAGTGAGAGACATGAGTATCAACATAACGCCACAAAAAATTCTAAATTCGAATATACGTAACCCGCGAAAATTCAAAATTCGCGATACTTTTTGAACACACCTCGTAATTTGATAACAAATTATACCTTAGATATCTTTATACCTACATTCAATATACTATATATATGTTATTCTTCATAAAGACAAATATATACGTATTAATATATTCAAAAATACCAGGTTTTTATTACCAATTGTACAAATGTAACGGTGTATTTAACTGTATTTTATATGGTCTCCTTCAATGTCACAACTGTTGCTATCTTGAATAATTAAAGATATTTTAATTAAGACATGTACTTTTTATCTAAACGAAAAGTTTTTTCGTTTTTATCCTACCATTTGAGAAAATAAAGGGTTATGATTTCAATCGGTATCTAAACTTCTAAACTGATATTATAAAAAGGAAACATTTGTGTTTCTGTATGCATGTTTGTAACGTTTTCACACAAAAACTATTTGACCAATTTCAAAAACTTTTTTACTATAAGAGTATTGAATTGTCACTGGACGACATAGACTATATTACTTTTTCAAAAAAATAGGGATTCCTAATCAAAATGCATTAATGTAACCCAAAGTGTAAACATTTGTCACAAAAGTTTCTATCATCGCATGAGCTACTGAAACTATTGATGATAGAACACAAATATGTTCTACAATAATATAGAAGGTATTAATATCTACAAAAAAGTCTAAAACACCATATGTCCAACTACTACAGTTATATCACTACTTCATTTTTGCCGTTCAAAAGTTAAAGTGCCGTCAAGAATCATCAAATAGGTGTCGCCGTACATTAAGTCCTATATTTAAGTGTATACAGACGAAGTTTCCCATGTCAGCCAGTAGAAATATAACTTACCACTAAAGCCACAGTATGTGTGCAGATTAAGCCAGCTAGTAATGTGCCAACTAAGCCAATCAGTAGACCAGCGTTCTTGAAGGCCGCTGGCATCGCCAAAATCCCTGAGCCCAGACATGCTTTGAGGAGATGAAGTATTGAACCGATTGTCCTGTAAATAGAAGAATCTCTAATATTCAAACAAATTACAAATCTTTTTCTGAAGCTAGAGATTAGTTTTTAATCGAGGATATATTATGTATATATATGTAGTCTATATGTTAAAAAAAATGTGGTATAACCAAACAAAATACATAATTAGAGTGTCTATCTGCAATGCATAATATAATCTGGTTAAATTTCCATATTCCTTCGTATATCCTCATTGTATTTAGCTAAGTATCTTAGAAGGCTTCGGTCAACACAACTTACGAGTACTCGTAGTTTAGATTAGTCTTTTTAGGTTTTTTTTTGTCACAGGGAAATACCACAGCAGTGTGGGACTACATGATGGAAGAAGACTCACAATACCCACTAAAACCCATGGGGATTATCGTCAATCGTGAGTGGGGAGCCAGTGGTTTGTGGTGGCTTTAACACCCCGGATCCAGCCCACAGATTCTTTACAGAAAGAGTAGTATGAACCTAACAGACATGGCTATTTATGATGTGAGTTTAGGTTAGTATTTTTAGGCTTTTTTGTCACAGAGTAACGTCACAGCAGTGTGGGACTCCACGATGGAAGATGAGTCACAATACTCACTAAAACCCAGTGGGATTATCGTCAATTGTGAGTGAAGGAGCCCTAGCCCCCTGGATCCAGCTCATTAATTATTTACAGAGGGAATTACATGCATTATTACACCTTCTCCTGCTTCCTACTCCCCTTTGTCAGGGCTGGAGCGTTCTCCATCTCTTTCCCGTACCTCTCTTAGTCAAATGACAGTGGCAAAAGTAAACGACCGTTCTCATAATCGGCACACTATTGCATCTATAATACTTGCCAGCAAGGCGATCAGGGAAGTAATAAAATCGAAATTTTTTAACGAAAAAACTAACCTTACCTAATCTTAATAATCGTCATGTCGTTGTGGTGTTAATATCTAAGTCCCAAAATTGCATTAAAAGACGAGTTTCTAACTTTTTTTCCCAGTAGAGATAAGTTTTATATTTAGGTTCATCAATGAGATGACAGTCTCACAGCTAACCTTTACGCAATATAAACAATTAAAGATGTAGGTTTAGTTAACTCTATAGCCTTGAATGTCTAAGTAATTACATGAAGCACGTGTGATGTTAGTTATCTGGAAAACGTGTCAATTAAAATGATGTGAAAATCAAATGCCATGTAGCAATGCGCATGTAGCAATCATTGTTTACATTTTAAAATATGTGACACATTCGAAAACATATCTTTGATGTTTCTTACAACTTGTATATCATTAATACGAGCATAAAACTTAAATTTGCAGCATTGCTAACTTCAGCCTGATTGAAAGCATTACTAATATTATAAATGCGAAGAAAGGACATAAGCTTCTTAAGCCCTAAGTGTAGCGTCTGGGCAAGAGGTGCTGAATCTATTGCACAGGGAGGGAGGGAGTATCCCCGAGGGAGTATCCCGTGGTAATCCATCCGAGTAAATGGATTCGGAACCCTGTGGACATATTGTACGACACCAAGGACGAGTGAGACAGTTGAACCCATGTGACTCGCTCATTGATTAAGAGGGTTCCACTGGGTTTTTTTTTTTTTTTAAATGACTGCCTCATTGGTCTAGCATGTTCGACTACAGACATTGGGTCCTGGGTTCGAGTCCCGGGTCGGGCCAATTCCAAATTGATATTGGGTTTTCTATTAAGATTTTCTCAATATTTGCCCGAAGTTGGGAAAAAATTTGCGGTGTGAACCACCCCCGTGGCTCGGAGAGCACGTTAAGCCGTCGGTCCTGCACCTGATCTCTCTCCGATCGTGTCGGATTATCGTCACATTGGACTATGAGAGAGAAGGAATAGAGAGTGCACTTGTGTACTATGCCTGCCAATCCGCAGAGGAGCAGCGTGGTGGGTCTATACTCTAATGACCCTCTTTCATATGAGTGAGGAGGCCTGTGCCCAGCAGTGGGACATTAATGGGCTGCTACTTACCTTTACTGGGTTTTAGTGGGTATTGTTAGGCCTCCTCCCTAGCCAACTCCCACACTACTGACCTGGGTCAGGTCATGGGTCGGGTTTGTGCCTAAAAGCATTTTAGAAAAAAAAGGGGCAACAATAAATAAAGACTTAAAGCTCCATGACTTAATCATATAGAGGAATACCTTGGCCGCAATATTCGAAGATATAGTCAAGAAATACTTGTTTAATATCAGCAGTTTTTCATTGACCTCTGATGACCTAGTGGTCAAATTTTGCAGACCTTTGATAAAGGTTGTAAATAAATTTTTACAGAGCAACTTATAATTTCTTTATTGGTGTGCACAGAAGTGTGCCAGGACAAGTTTCTTCCTTTGCGTGGATTACAGCGTAACACAGGGACTGAAATCCTATAAAGGAATTGCTGCAAGTCTCGGTATTTTCTGCCCTAATTTCATAAATCAATCAACTACTTTTTGGTAGATGCAGAATTTGTTTTCGAACATTTAGCCCTTTAAAGTAAAAAAGGGACTAGTTGATATGTCACAATTTAAATTAAAACCCAGCCTCACTTATCTTTTGCTGAAGCACCAGAGGATCATTACGCAATTTACCCTGGTATTCCAAAAACTTTTCTACTTTCTCTGGACTTTCATAACCACATAGCAATTCGGAAATTTTAGTGAAATTTGAATACTAACTGCAACTTATCTATCTGTGTTTTTTGTGTATGATAGTTTGTTACGTTTTCACACAAAAACTAATGGATCGATTTCAAAAAAAATCTCATCATTAGAAAGCTGCATTTTCAATGAGCGACATAAGTTGTAATACTTTCTAAAAAAAAAACTGGGATCCCTAAGAAAAACGCATTATTGCAACCCAAGGTGTGAAACTAATAATCTGTTATCGCGTGCGCTGCGAAAACTAATGAAGATAGAACAAAAAAATGTTCTATAATATTAAAGAACATACTAATATCTATAAAAAAGTCTTAGATACCATATCTCCAACTACTGTAGTTATGCCACTATAACCACTGTTTTGCATTTTAAAACCTAATGAAAGCGCCCGCAATAATCAAATCATATTATTCACAACTTTGTATTTATCCTCATCCTATTATGATACCTTATTGAAAAACTATTTCATTAAAGGTCGTTTCAATACATGTAAAATAATTTTTAAACTATTAAAATCGGACAATTCATTCAAAAGATATCACGAATTTAAAAATTTCTATCTATAGGACTCCAGAACATAACAAAACTACGTCAAATGTTATGTATTTAAGTTCTGAGACAATATAGTATTACAAGTAAATCACTTCTCTAATATTATATAAGAAAGTTTTGCACTTCGAATCTTTGTTATTATTTTAAACAATTTATTATAATCAAGCTAAAAATTATTGGACCGAAATAAAAATTCTTTCAATAACTGTAGAGAATTTTTAAATTAACTAAAAAAACCAGTATATTGATTAGATTATGAACGTGTGCGCGTATCTAATAATCTGAAAAGAAGTAATTAAAAACTAAGTGAAATAAAACTTTTATGGCAACAAAAATAAATCTATTGTCTGACTTAGGCTTTCCATTGCCAGGAGATTGGTATCTACGATGGTAACCTGCGAGGCATTCCTAGTTTATATGTATATATATATAAGCAGTGATATTTAGAAATTTACGACTAAAATTGTATCGTTTCTATCATGTAACTTGGCCCACTTTTTACTTTTTAGTACGTCAATTAAATTTGTGACAAAAACTAATGCGCTGAATTAATTTAATGCTCCTTTTGTTCTTAAATTAATGACACTAGAACACTATCTAAATTGTTGAGAAGTTATAACTTTGTTCAACAAAGATACCCTCGGTCTTTAGTAAGTCAAACTGAAACTCAAGTAGGACTTGTAAACAGTTAAATTAGACCGAAATGTGTCGCTATTTGACTAAAGCATATTCCTGATTTACATCAACATAATTTAAATTATATGTTTATTTATTTGCCAAGTACATCCTCTATTTAACATTTTCTTGAAAGTGTTTAAAGTAGGACAACATCTATTTGATACTTATGTTACTTTGCCACAGCCCGCGCCCGCTTACATCTGTTTGCCAAATCTCTGATATCTTCTAAGATATTCGTTTTAATAAAATACAGTTAAACACAGTTTTAATCTACTTGAAACATACAACGTATCTAAAGTATTTAAATTCATAAAAAATTACACTGCTTTGTATAAAATCGCTTAGTTAATAATACAATTTTTTTGTAATATATAAAAGATAAAAATGGTTACTGTGGGTTATATTTTATAGATAAATATATACCATATTAGACATTTTATAGATATAATTAAGATAGACAATTCCTCAATACATTAATTTGATATATCTTGTAAGGTTTAGTCAGCGTTTGCGATTTAACCGTACAAAAATAAGTTTGTTATGACATCACATTACAAATAGAATTTTCCGTCTTCTCTGTACTACAATATGTATGTATTATACATATAAAAGTTCCTCTTGAATCGCTCTATCTATTGCTGATAACTTCATTAAAATCTGATACGTAGTTTAAAAGATCTAAGCGATCAGCCATCTGAATGTACTATGTAAAGCTAACAAATACAACTGCATTCCCTTTACTTTTAAATGTTTCGGTGTTAAGGTAAATAAACTAGAATTATGTAATTTATATCATAGCAGCAAAGTTATTATTCATTTAACATTGATGTAAACAAGTCAGAAGTCACAGCTAAAAGCTAGTAAGGTATATTTTGACTTACGAATTCGGATGCTCAAGATTTCTGTGTTCAAAGGGATTGTAAGCCTTTTCACTGCCGACGATATCTTTTGAATCTATGCTTAGGGTTGACTGAAACCCCGTGTTTGTTGTTAAATTCGCTCTGAAACAAAGAAAATACATCAAATTATATCTCTATACCTATAAATACTTATAAATACTAATATATATTTTAAAAAAGTGCGTGTGTACAAAGCACACATGTCAAAAGTAAAACTTCTCTAGCAAACTCATTTTTAAGTCTAGTTTATATAAATACAAATCTAAAACTTTGGATTTCCGAGACTTAGAGGGAGGACAAAAGGAAGATATGTTAGGAATTTAATTGTCAATAAAGTATTAAAAGTGTCAAAAATTAACACAAGTAATTTATTGAAATCTCAAATGACGAATTGTAATTTGTCGATATTAGAAATCGGTCAATTAAATTTTGTTTTTGAATTTAAAATTTAATAATGTGAACTTACGAAATATTTTTATTATCAAAAAATAGTATATTGAATTATTAAATGACGAGTGGCAAATTAACTCGTTCACTGCGGAACAGATCCATTTAGCATATTGACTTCGCGATTGAAATTAGGATATTTTTTAAATTCATAAATTAAAAAATATCCTTATTTCAATCGCGAAGATGGTTTTAAGCTGGCTGATACGTGGAATCCAGTGGTGAAGCTATGCCAAATGAACAAGCGATGCAATTTTTCAAATTTAAAACGTNGTTTAAAACAATTAGGTCCTTTTAGGCCTGCCGCGGTATTACAGTTGGTATGGACGAAGAAAACTGAGTTCCTCTCGTTCGTGAGGTTTGGTTGAACGATTAAATAATCGTTAGTAGCTATTTTAAAGAGTTCGACAGAGATAAATATATATTCCTCCGATATCCCTCAGTGCCTGAAGAACAAAGTCTTCGAACAGTGCGTGTTGCCAGTGATGACCTAGGGTTACGAGACGTGGTCGCTGACTATAGGCCTCATGCGGAAGCTCTGACTCACTCAGCGTGCGATAGAAAGGGCTATGATCGGAGTTTCTCTACGTTATCGAATCAGAAATGAACAGATCCGTAGTAGAACCAAAGTCACCGACATGGTCCTACAAATCGCGAAACTGAAGTGGCAATGGGCGAGGCACATAATCCGACGGACCGATGGACGTTGGAGGCCGAAGGTGCTGGAGTGGCGACCCAGCACTGGACGGCTCAGTATATTAGCAGGCCACCCACAAGGTGGACCGATGACATAAAGGGGGTCGCCTGTAGCCGCTGGAGCCAGGCGGCGCAAGATCGGGGCTTGTGGAGGTCATTACGTGAGACCTATGTCCAGCAGTAGACGTCTATCGGTTGAAGCGAGCGACAAATATATATTTCAGATTGTGGCTAACATTGTAGCTATTTTCTATAAAAAATTAGGGCAGGTCTTTTTCGACCTATTACGCACTGAGTGTTAAAAATATCCATTCAGTGCGGCGATAGGTCTCAATTTGACGTCCTACGAGGTCCTAAGCGCCCCCCACTTCACAGAGCGCGCGCACCGTGACTTCATCTGATGTTTTATTCGATAGCATCAATTTCACAAAAAATTAAAAAAACATTTCAGGAAATCAAGTTAACCCGAAAGACAAAGGTCATGATCTTGATTTGAGTGCCAATCTGGGAAATTGTGCAGGGTACTACAAGAGACTGTAGAGAACCTTAAATAGTACTCAAGTAAAAAAAAGAGAAAAGAAATTAAAAAATATTGCAAAAAAAAATTGTCCATCTCATCAGTTCTAAAAATACTTTCTAGTGCGGTTCGGGTCGATTTCAGCCAGCCATATATACATACATCACGCCTCATTCCCATAGGGGTAGGCAAAGATCCTTCCACTTGCCACGATCCTTGCATTTCTCCTTCGCTTCTTTCATTCTCATTAAACCTTTCTTACAAGTTCATCAGTATAGAGTACTCTTGACCTGGCTCTTATTTAAAATGTCCTGGATTTGGTCCAGGAACGTTCACCTTGGTCTTCCCCTTCCAACTTTTGCATTCACTCTCGATTCATAAATCCTTTTTGTCAGTCTACTTTCATTCATTATCTCTACGTGCCCTTTCATCTAGTTTATTTCTCATTTTCTATTTAACAGATCCCGGGGCGAATCGAACCTAAGAAAGTTGGGTTCAAGGTCGTTCTAAAAGTACAAAAACAAAAGTTGTTTTTTTTTACATTTCGTTGGGGGCTCAATTTGACCCTCCACCGCACTAAATTGAAGGACATGATTTTACTTGCCGCAGTGAAGGTGTTAAAATGCCACACGTTACTTGTAAATATTAAAACTGCCTAACTTTCAAATAAATTAGTATAAAAACGCTGCACATCTTCGTGACGCTAATCACGCGTTTCAATTTAACACTCATGCACCTAATGAAGGTTCAATTTATCTTATTAATACTATGCAGACAAAATCTACGATATAAACTACTTGTAAAATTGTAAATAAAAATAAAGCTGTTGATATTTAAGCTCTACATTGAAGCTTTTCAAGGCGGGTAAGTAGACAACCTACATTTTGAACGAGTTCTCCATTAAAGCTACAACAAATACCTTACGAGATTTAAAGCTATATAAAGGACCACTTTAAAAGCTGAGTAGATTAAAAGTCTTGGTTTATTAACAACATTTGTATTATTAAAGCATTTTTATTTTATAACAAGCAGTACCCCGGGGTTTAACTCACGTAGATACCGATCTTGTGGCGGTGAAAAGTCTACCAAATCAGACTATAGATAGATTATTGTCTTTAGATTGACATTTTTTAATTCGTTATATCTTTTGAATGGAATGTCCGATTTTAATAATTTAAGAAGTCTTTTACACGTACTGAAACGGTATTTAATAATATATATAATAGGATAAAGATTAATATCTAGTTATGAATAATATGGTTTCATTATTGTGGGCACTTTAATTAACATTTAAAATGTAAAAAAGTTATAGTGGCATAACTACAGTAGTTGGACATATGATGATTTATATATATTTATGATCTATGTATTCTATTTTTTCAACTGCCTTATTGGTCTAGTGGGTAGCATGTTCAACTACAGACATAAGGTCCTGGGTTCCAGACCCAGGTCGGCCCAATTCGAAATCGATATTGAGTTTTTTATTAAGATTTCCTCAATATTTGCCCGAAGTTGGGAAGTTGGCAGTGTGATCCACCCCCGTGCCTCGGAGAGAGAGACGTGTCGGATTCCCGTCACACCAGACTATGAGAGTGAAGGAATAGAGAGTGCACTTGTGTACTGTGCCTGCCAATTCGCAGTGGAGCAGCGTGGTGGGTCTATGCTCTAAGAACCCTCTCGGAGGGCTGTGCCCAGCAGTGGGACTTTAATGAGCTGCTACTTACTTACTTTTTTTTATTCTTTTTTCAGATCTATTTATGTATGAATGTGTGTAGTATATTTATTATTCTCACCACCTACCTTTAAACTCTTAACTAAGTCTCTTTCCTAATATATAATTACTTTGTGTGGTGTACGATAAAGTATAAATAAATAAATAAATTAGTGTACTTTTTGGTAAAGAAAAACTTTGTGAGGAAACCTGCACGTCCCGGGGGAGATTCTGGAGTTAATTAAGCCGACCATTACCTCAATTATGCCCAACGGTGAGACGTTAACAGGCTGTTACTAATTAACTTAATTAACACATATTATCGTTATATAAAATAAGACTAAAACTGACAAAGGTATGCTTAGATGGTTTGGGCATGTAGAGAGAATGAATGAAAGGAGACTGACTAAAAAGTTTTATGAATCAAGAGTGAATGCGAAAGTTGGAAGGGGAAAACCAAGACTAACGTTACTTGACCAAATCCAGGATATTTTAAACAAGGATCAGGTCAAGAGTACTTTAAACCGACGAATGTGACTTGGATGAAAAGTCTAATGAGACTGAAAGAAGCGAAGGAGATATGGAAGGATCGTGGCAAATGGAAGGACATGACATCTGACTACCCCTATAGGAATTACTGTGTTTTCAATTGAAGGAATCGTGAGGAAACCTGCTGAGAACCGATTTAGGTTTTTTGATGTACGTATCAACCCACGAAGATAGGGTTATGGGTGTACTCTTAAAACCCTGTCTCATACGACTTATACCCAACAACTGGATGCTTATTAGCTACCATTGTAGTTTACTGTTTTAAAAGGACGTTAATTTTGTTATTGCTAAATTTTTAGCACTGGATTGTGATACTAACCAGGTAAAAGGGAAGTTTACCTTTTATTTCCTACATTACAATTACAAATTACCCATTAATCGTACACAGTCATGAGGTCCTGTGTTCGAGATTCCGGGGCAGGTCAATTTAAAAATCGATATTGAAATTTCTATCAAGATTTTGTCCATAATCGCCTGATGTTGGTATTTTGGCGGTGTGCTCCACCCCCGTGCCTCTAGAAGCACATTAATCCATCGGTCCTGAGCCTGATCACTCTCCAGTCGTGACTCGGAGCAGCGTGGTGGGTCTATACTTTAATAACCCTCTCTTCTAAGAGTGAGGAGACCTGTGCCCAGCAGTGGAACGTTAATGGGCTGCTACTTACTTACTTTTTATATTTTTGCTAGTAGAATGGCAAATAGCCACAGCTAAAGCTATCAGTTGGGACTGGGAAAAATTAGAATCGGAATTCTGCCAGGAATGTAACTACCTCAACTAGCAAATGGAGCACTGTCCCAATGAGGCTGTCAAAACTTTTACTCTGCGTTGCCAAGGTCATTGTTTGTAACAACCGTGTGATCTGAGTAAAGTAAACATTTATTTGTAAGCATTTCTAACTTAGTTTATCAAGTCAAGCGTGTCTAGAAAATAAGATAAATCACTCATTGACAAATGCCATTGTAAAAACCGTTCCACTCCAGCGAGACACAATTACGCAACAATATCCAAGGTCAGATTGTAAAACGAATCCGTGAACATCATTGATTTTTTTATTGCTTAATGCTTACAGTTTAATGCTACACGACGATATCACGTGATTTTGTTTATGTTTTTTTTTAATCTAGAGGATATTAGGGACTTTTGTCCACATGACACTTCGACCCCAACGTAACTTAGCTTTAATATCAATCACTGATAACCCGCTTCTATCATATTGTAAAATACTACAGCTACTTCTGACATTGGACTACTCAGAATACTCTGCAGTAGGCCAACATCAAAACAATTTAGAACATAGCTATTTATCATCGATTGTGTTTCATTCATTGTTCTGATACACTCGAGGAGAAGATGCTGTACGTCTTCTAGTTGATCGCATAGAATGCAGTTCTGTGTAGTCGCTTTATTCATCAAATAGATATATTTATTTGAGGGATAATGCCCAAACTGCAAATTGAAAGCTACCTTAACATGGTTTCTACCTAAGGTAGCGTATCCAAACCAGGGTACTCGCGGAGGTTCGCTATGCAAGGTTTTATACCAGATCCCCTTCGTTCTGGATCGTTTATTTATTTAATGAGAATTTACAATCACAGATTACACAAATTGCTATAGTCGTCGTCTTCGCTTTAACCGATGGACGTCCACGAGGCCCCGTCTTGCTCCGCCTGGCTCCAGCAGCTACCAGCAACCCTCTTTATATCGTCGGTCCACCATGTGGGGGGTCTGCCTATACTGCGCCGCCCAGTGCGAGGTCGCCACTCCAGCACCTTCGGTCCCACCCATTGCCACTTCAGGTTCGCGATTCGTAGGGCTATATCGGTGACCTCGGTTCTGCTACGGATCTCCTCATTTCTGATTTGATCTCGTAGAACAGCTCCTAGCATAGCCATCTCCATCGCACGCTGAGCGACTCTTAGCTTTCGTATGAGGCCCATAGTCAGCGACCACGTTTCGGAGCCGTAGGTCATCACTGGCAACATGACGAAAATTTGTGCCGTGGTTTCCTAAACGCTGCCCAACCGAATTGAATTCGGCGGTTGACCTCCTTCTCGAAAGCTGACCTACCTAGCTGGACTATATGTCCCAGGTATGTATATTCGTCTATGATTTCGAGTGCTTAGTTCTCAACGATGACTGGTTGGAGTGGAACATGGATATTGGACATAACTTTCGATTTATCCATGTTCATTTTTACGGCCACCTGTTGTGAAGTTCCGCTGAGGTCATCGAGCATTGCATTGAGATCTTCCAGAGTCTCTGCCCACGACCACGTCATCAGCAAACCGCAGTAAAGAGCTTCGGGGAGATTACATCTCCCTGCCGCACTCCACGCCACAGTTGGATAGACTCTGTGTTTTGGTCTACGGACTGACATGGTGGCGTTTTCGTTCAAGCACTTCAACGCGTGTATATACCGGTGGTCAATTCGGCATTTCTGCAAAGATCTCACAGGCCCAGGCCCAGGGTTCCACCGAAAAATTCCGATTCTGTGGAAACCAAATTTAATTAATAATTAAGAATTATTAAGAAGACCAAATTAAGAAACAATAATAAGAAAAAACTGAGATATTCGCTTTGTATTTATCAAGAGTTATTGGGTGTTATGTAGGCGTGAGTGGGTATGTGAGAAGGAGAATGTGGGTAGTATATATCGTGTAGCTTTTGTAAAGTAGCAACATATTTACGCCCCACTGCTGGGCACAGGCCCCCTCACTC